>CM059281.1:10885125-10922625 GCA_030347295.1 Setipinna tenuifilis
TGAGAGGCCCCTTTAAAGGATCACAGGTTGTGCGCTGATGAGTTATGGCCTATATGAAAAAAATGTGTTAACCAATATGGGAAAAGTGTAGGAAAGTGCACAAACACCATCGTTTAGGAGGACTGCTCAACAGCACTGCAACTTGGCAACAATTATTAAAAAAACAACATCTGTTTAGGGATTGCATAGAGCAGTGGTTCCCAAACTTTTAACTGCTTTGTACCCCCTGAGACACACTGTCTTACCAAGTATCCCCAGCGTGCTATGAGTATTTTCGCATAATAATTGTGCATATTATATGGTACATAATAGTGTAGTCTCAATTGGGTTGTATAGGGGGTAGCTTGAATGTAAGATCTTTTTCCACATATAGTATATATACTTAATCTTTATTTCTATACTTGAAAACTCATTTACAGATTTATTTTATTGTAGCCCTTACAGTTGATCCAGGTACCCCTAGGTGTACTCGTACCCTATTTTGACAATCACTGGCGTAGACGGAGACATGTAGGGTCACCCATACATTAGTGGATGACGCATGGAGTATATCTTAGTTGGTGTTTGTGAGGTGAGAAGAAGGTAAGGCATCCCTACTCCCTGTCTATTAATTCTATTCCTTTCATTTCACTGCAGATTGATTTTATTTAGTGTTTCAACGTTCATTTGCAATAACGTATTTGATCTGGGCTCAGTGAAGCAGAATTTTAAATGAAGCAACTATAAAACCCTCTAACAGAGAGTGTGTACACAAATGCAGGATGGCCCAGCTGCTATGCAAATGTCACAGTATTCAAAAGACTGAAGAACCTGGCCACAAATGCATGCATCAAACTTTCTGGTGAATGTACTGTTTATGTGGATAAGTACTGTTGGAGAAAAAGTCTAAATTAAGGATGCATTTTAAAAGTAAATAAAATAGCTGTGTTGCTTTTGCAATTTGAGTACATTCAATTGAAGTACATTCAATTACACAATGGGTAACGAGTTGTCTTCATTACCACTAATTTTAAGCATTAGTGTAATTATTTAATAGCCACTCCTTGTGCAAGATGACAAGATACATCAAAGCATATACCACACTGCAAAAAGAGATGTGTCAAAAAATACAACACATGCTGATGTGTGGACAGCATTTTGACACTAGCTGTGTAGATATCACAAAATGTGTAACTTTTGTCTCCCATGCCTGGACAATTGATACATAGACTGTGGTACAAGAAGAACGTTTGTGTTTAAAAAAAATAAAAATAAAACTAGACTGCATTCCTGCAGAAAATTCTAAAAGTGTCAAGAATGTGTCTGAATGTGTCAAGTTTCGTGATCATTGGACCAAATATGTATGCCAAATTTCAAAAGATTTTACCAACTATCACTGAGCGTGTTTATATGTACATCAATAAACAGTTTATAATCGGGTTTTTGCAGTAATCAGTTTATTCAAGTGCTTATATAAACTGAATAAACAGTTTACAATAACCCGTTTATTGCTGTAATCGGTTTATGGGAAACCCGATTCGCACAAGTAGGTTTTTGGCTGATAAACGGATTTCTCAAGACATATAACCAGCATGTTTGGGGTTATTGTCATTGTTCTATAACTGTGCATGCGGCGAAAACTGTATGTTGACATCGCGCAAGCAGCTGTAACAAAATAACATCTAGTAGCAACATGAAAACTGCTGTAGAGACATGAACGCTGCCGTAGGCTCAACAATGGCAACTAAAAATCATTTGTGGACTGAGGAGGAGACTAGGGTAATGTTGACAGAAATGTCAAACTTGAATGTCATACAACTTTTAGATGGCCGAAAATATAGAAATAGCGACACGATGAAAAAAATAGCCGACAGAATGGCCGAATTCGGTTATGAGAGGAGTGTAGAGCAGATACGGTGCCGATGGAAAATGTTACGCAGAAATTACTATGACACCAAGAAAGTAAACAACATCAGTTGGGGTGAGACTGCAACCTTCCCTTTTATGAAGAACTGAACTATGCTGGGCAGCAGGCCCTTGTCTACAGCTGATGCCAGTGAAGTGGACATCGGCTTCGAGACTGTCACCTCATCAGGAGGTAAGCAACAATATCAACGTAGAGCTGGTTGCTATGCATAGCTATCTATCTGCCTATCAACCAAGGCCTGTTTGTTATGGTTGTGAGATAGATGTGGGCTATTATTCACATTTAAAAAATATCAGTGTGTTGTAATGCCTTCTCAAATGCCTTAATGCTTTAATGCCTTCTCAAATTCGATCAAATCAGTCGTGTTTTGAACGTCATCATTGATGGTTATGATGGCGAGGAAGAACCCGCTACTCAGGCCCCCCCATCAACAGATGTCCTATCTCCCCAGCAAACAGGTAGGATAGCCTACTCTGCAAAATAGGCCTAATGTTTGTGCTTTTTTAGTGCCTGCAATGCAGTAGGCTACAGACTACAATAAATCAAGTAATTAAATTTAAAAATTAGTAGGCTAAAACAAAACCACATCTGATATTCTATGGTCTACTCATCCCCCAATGCTCCAACAAATGGACTCCATTTAACATCCTCATCCTCAATTTCTGTCACTCTTTGATCCTGATCTTCTTTCTTTTTTTCCCTTTTTTGTACCAGGTAGGCCTATCAAAACAACCAAAAGGGCTCGACAGAGTAGACAGGAGCAGTACGCCCACCACCTCCAGAGACTGCAGCAGCATCAGGAGTGGATGGAGGCTCAGATGGCGCAACAGCAACGGCAGGAGCAGCGCATGATGATGGAGTTGATGGAGTCAAATGCTCGCTCCACAGAACGTGCGGTCTCCCTAATGCTGGAAGGACTTCAGCGGATGCTGCCAGCGCCTCAGGCCCTTCCTCCAGTTTACAGCCCTCCTAACCCTTTCCCAGGTTACTTTCCCCAGAAATGAAAGCCTGCGAAAGTTCTGCCAGGAAGACTCCAACATCACGGAAGCGCACTTCGCATTCGGCCAATCAGCGGCCGCCACCTGCTTTAAAATGACATACCTAACTCACCTTTTCCGCTGCTTCAGGTACCGGCGTTTTGAAGTCCGTCGTTTCGCTGACATGTCGCGGCTACGTTTCGATAACTTCGAAGTTTCTGACTCCGACGAGGATATCGTCCCTCCTTCTCCTGCTCCTTCTCTGCGGCGCAGTTCGCGTCTCCTCGCTCTAACCCCTCAGGCTTCCTGGTCCACCGAAGACCTTCGGGCTTTTCTGGAGGTTAGGAATATTCCCGTGGCTAGTGCTATGTCCAGGGAGGACCTTCTCCAGGTATTCGCTTCACTGCCAGACTCCGCATCTCTCACCAGCGTCGGAGTAAACTTGGAGGAGGTCGCAACACCATCTGCCCCCGCCCCTCGCTCTCAACCGGGGAGAAAGAGGACTCGTAAGTCCTCTCCACCACCTCCGCCCAAGCGTTCAAGGAAGTCCGCCCCTCCTCCACCAAAACCGCCGGGCTCTCCCGTCTCCTCCAGCCCACCCTTGCCGCTGTCCCAGGCCATCCAAAAGCTCACGGACGTGGTGGAGTCCTTGAACCATAGAGTCGCCGCCATCGAGGATTCTCGGCATATCCCCGGAAGCACCGGCGCACCTCTGGCAGCGACGGCGGATACCTTCCATCTCCTTCCGCTTCCTTCTGCCAGCTCAGCGGCGGATGCTGCCGCATTCAACGCCCTCGCCTTCCTCTCAGACGTCTCCGTTCCCCACCTTCCCCACGCCGAAGCTCCATCCACCTCCGCTGGCTTTTCGCTGGCGTCAGCTGTGCCAGCCGTCTCCACCGGCAGGCCATTCCTGCCGCCCGGGATGTCTTCAGTCTCGCAAAAAATGAGATCCGACATCTTGCGCGGTAAAGACATCAATCTCGCCTCTCTGCTGCTCCCTTCGCCTGTTCGCGATCGGCAGATGGTGGATTGCGGAGACGTGTCCGTCTTCCTAAGAGCCTCCGACCCCAGGCTGCAGCGTAATTTGCCGTTTTGCGAATTCGTTATAGCTTTCGGTATCTATAGGGATGTGCTGTGCCAAGAGTTCCCCGAGCGGCGGGGAGAGATGGATTTATACCTGGCTATGATGGCCGATTTCAACCAGCGCTACGGAGGCACACTCTACTACGAATATCATAAGGCCTTTTCTGCTAAATCCGCCTCGCACATTACACTTTTCAACACCCGCTTGGACTGGTCTATTGTAGACACCGAGCTCCTGGTCCGGCACTTCGGCGGCCAGCGCGCTCTTTCATGCTCAATCTGCGGCTCCCACGGTCACACCGCGGGCCTCTGCCCTAATACTCTGCCCACCTCTAACAACAACTCTAAGTCCGACTCCGTAAGGCCTCCCTCAGATCCTCATGGACATTATTCAGGCGCCCCATACGGGACCGCACTCTGTCATAATTTCAATCATGGTGTTTGTCGTTTCATTAACTGTCGTTTTCTTCACGTCTGTAGCCTCTGTCGCGACCCCCACCCGAGGAGTGTTTGCCCCCGACGCACCCGCCCTGCAAAGTGGGCCAACCCCGCCTCCCTCAAGAAATTATAATCTCTCATCCCTCTACACCCGTTAACGTCCCCCTCCTGGCCCAGTACCTCTCTTTTCATAATGACCCCTCTTTCGTTAATTACCTTATCACCGGCTTATCTCAAGGATTTCGGGTGGGCGCTGTCTCTTCACTATCCACATCCTATATAGCAAAAAATCTCCGTTCTTCCCTCTCTGACCCTGTAGCCGTCTCTGACCTCCTAGCCCGCGAAACCAATAAAGGCTATTTAATCGGCCCTTTTCGGTCTCCTCCTTTTTTTCCGTTTAGGGTAAATTCATTAGGGATAGCTACCCGACGCTACTCGGGAAAAAAGCGTCTCATTTTCGACATGTCCTCCCCGCACTCCTCCCATATAGCTAGCGTCAACGAATGTATCCCACTGACTCCCTTCTCCCTTTTTTACGCATCAATCGACAACGCTATCCACCTCATTAAATTAGCGGGTCACGGCGCCTGGCTCGCCAAAGCTGACATTACCGACGCCTTTAAAATCATACCCATTCATCCAGCCGACTGGCCCCTTTTTGGCGTTAAATGGCAGTCTAAATTTTATTTTGCTGTTAGATTAACCTTCGGGTGCAGGAGTAGCCCTCACATTTTCAATTGCCTATCCGAAGCGCTGTGCTGGATATTATTAAATGTTCGTCGGGTCCCCTTCGTCCTTCACCTACTGGACGATTTCCTGTTAATCGATTTCCCCTCAAAAAACAATAATGTTCTGGAGACTTTAAAAGGGGTGTTTAGCGAATTAGGTGTGCCATTGTCAGAGAAGAAAACCCTAGGCCCCGCAACTTCTCTGGAATTCCTGGGCATCCAGCTCGACACCATTAAAATGCAAGCTTCCCTCCCCCGTGATAAACTAGACAGGATTAAGTCAATTATCTCACCGTTCCTCTCTCTCCCGACCGTCACCAAACGCGAATTGCTCTCACTGCTCGGCCACCTCAATTTCGCTATGCGTATTATTCCCCAAGGCCGTTCATTCATCTCGTGCCTACTGTCGCTCGCCCACTCCGTGGAACATCTAAGCGACCAGGTGCACCTTGATGACGGTGCTAGATCTGACCTACTGTTCTGGCAGAATTTGCTTCGGTCATGGAACGGCATTTCTTTTTTCTATGACGAGCTCCCCGTGTCATCTTCTGCCTTAGAATTGTATACAGACGCTGCCCCCTCGATCGGTTTCGGTGGTTACTTTCAGGGGCGCTGGTTCGCGGAGGTGTGGCCCGCCCGCTTCCGGGATCTAACCTCCGGAAAGCTATCCATCGCGCTACACGAGATGTATCCGATCGTGGTGGCTAGTGCGCTGTGGGGTAAAGAATGGTCGCGAAAACGCATTTCCATTCATTGCGACAACGAAGCAGTCGTGGCTATCATTAACAAAGGACGCTCGTCCTGTCCCTTAATCATGTCCTTGCTCCGCAGGCTGACCTGGCAGTCCGTACTCTTCAATTTCATCATTAAGGCCGAATTCATACCCGGTAAAGATAATATTGTCGCTGACTCTCTCTCACGCTTCCGTTTTCATGAGTTCAGATGCCGCTGCCCGTTCGCGAGCCGGGATCCCACTCCATGCCCACCCCTCCAGGGATTGGTCCTGGACTAGACTCCTTCTCACAGGCTACGCGCGACTCTGTCAAGCGTTATATGGCTAGAGGGCTCGCGACCTCCACGGTCAGGGCTTACACTTCAACCTGGTCTCTTTTCACCCTATTTTGTCTTTCACACGGCCTACCCACTTTTCCTATCTTAATTTCCACCGTATGTGCCTTTCTGACCTCCAACTTCGATTCACGTCACCTTTCTATTTCTTCCCTACGTAGGATGGTGGCTGGCATACAATTCCATGCTCGTTGTCACGACCCCGGTTTCCCCAGTCTGTTCTCGCACTCCTCTATACGCCTTCTTTTGAAGGGCATCGCTAAAACCCTCCCCAGAGCGCCCGATACCCGTCTCCCCATCACTCTCTCCCTCCTACACAGACTTATTCTTTCTCTGCGTCGCGGCCTTTTTTCCCCCTATGTTAACACTCTCCTCGAGGCTGCCTTTCTCATGGCTTTTTACGGTTTCCTGCGGCCTGGTGAATTCACTTCCAAATCCCTGGCTTTTGACTTCACTACAGACCTATGCCTTTCTGACATTCAGTTTTCACCAACATTTTTCTCTATCTTCCTTAAGCACTCTAAATCAGACACTTCGGGTCACGATCACTATCTTTAAGCTGGGGTCCTCCTTCTGTCCTTATGCCTCTATGCTGCGGTATCTCTCCACGCGCCCACGCACTTCGCATCTTACACCCTTATTTCTTATTAACGGATGCTCGCCTATGTCCAAGGAGTGGTTTAGGGTTCACCTAGGCACGGTGGTGGAAAGCTGCGGTCTCTCTCGCCGCAGTTACACGGGCCATTCCTTTCGCATTGGAGCTGCTACTACCGCCGCTGAAAAAGGAATCGCGGACTCTGCTATCAAACGCCTGGGGAGATGGTCCTCGTCTGCCTTCGAGAGCTACATTCGCCCTGATCAGGAGCACATTCTAGATGCTCAAATGTCGCTTTCAACCCAGCATTAAGGTATGATCTTGCCTATTATGTTGGTCGCTCACAATCTAAATACTGGCGGTTGTCACCCTGCACTTATTGCCTGTACCTGCTGCAACTCCTATTTCTTGCCCCACATGCCTCGCTCATCAATGTGTCCGCGCCCCAAGCATGACCGTGCAAGCTTGCACATACTAGCACGACTGCGCATGCTTGCGCTTACTGTACGACTTAGATTGACGGCGCAAGCTTGCGCTTTCCCTACAACAAGCATGTCCGCGCAAGCTTGCGCATACAGTTGAACCATGGTGGCCATCCATTTCGCCCAAGCACGACTGTGCAAGCTTGCACATACTAACAGGACCGCGCATGCTTGCGCATACTGTACGACTTAGATTGACAGCGCATGCTTGCGCTTCCCCTACAACAACATGACCGCGCAGGCTTGCGCACACAGCTGAACCGTGGTGGCCATCCAGTTTGCCCAATGCATGACTGTGCAAGCTTGCACACACTAGCACAACCGCGCATGCTTGCGCATACTGTACGACTTAGATTGACAGCGCATGCTTGCGCTTCCCCTTCACAGCTCGACCGCGCATGCTTGCGCACACAGTGGAACCACGGTGGCCATCCGGTTTGCCCAAGTATGACTGTGCAAGCTTGCACATACTAGCACGACCGCGCATGCTTGCGCTTACTGTACGACTTAGATTGACAGCGCATGCTTGCGCTTCCCCTACAACAGCATGACCGCGCAAGCTTGCGCACACAGCGGAACCGTGGTGGCCATCCAGTTGCCCAAACATGACTGTGCAAGCTTGCACATACTAACACGACCGCGCATGCTTGCGCATACTGTACGACTTAGCAGGACGGCGCAAGCTTGCGCATTACATATTAATACAAAAAAAAAAAAAAAAAAAAAACCTGGTGGTGGTCATCTTTGCTATGTATTGCCCCCTATTGCCTGCCGCTGAGCCTGCCTGCTCACGGAATCCCGATTACGTACGCGTAAGTAGGTCCCCTCTTGCCAAGTGTTGCTTGAATAAACATGATACTGTGTTAACTCTCCCATTTTCTCCCCCTTCCAGGTAGGTCCTGTCGTCGCCCTCACGGTGGGTCTCTCTAGCTTATCTCATTCCATCTCCTTGGGGGTAAGTCTCAATTTTCCAGGTTTTGCTTCTCTCGAAGCTAGTTTTAACTTAATTGCCTTATCTTTTGGGGGTGTGTCTCGGTTCCAGTCCCCGCAGCAGGATCCGACGGACCCCACAACATTAGACCCGGGCTGATGACTGGACCTCCGCCAAAGACCATCCTCCACTTATCAACTATTGTTAATTCTCTTATTAAATCCCTTTAAACCTCATGCCTTTCTCTGAGTCTTTCTGGCCGAAATGAAAGCCTGCGAAAGTTCTGCCAGGAAGACTCCAACATCACGGAAGCGCACTTCGCATTCGGCCAATCAGCGGCCGCCACCTGCTTTAAAATGACATACCTAACTCACCTTTTCCGCTGCTTCAGGTACCGGCGTTTTGAAGTCCCCTCCTCCATCCCCACCACCACCAGTTTGGTCCAGTCTACCCGTGCGCCGGGGGGGTGTGTCTCGGTTCCAGTCCCCGCAGCAGGATCCGACGGACCCCACAACATTAGACCCGGGCTGATGACTGGACCTCCGCCAAAGACCATCCTCCACTTATCAACTATTGTTAATTCTCTTATTAAATCCCTTTAAACCTCATGCCTTTCTCTGAGTCTTTTTGGCCGAACTACCTACCAGATGATGCAGATGATATAGTTTACCAAGACTCTGGTTAGGCTACATTCATACATGTAAATTTTTAAATGTAATAATATGTACCAAGAATTCATGAACACTTACCACAATGTTTCATTATTGTTACTAATGTTGTTATTGATGTTATTATTAACTTATGTATTTATTGGAAAGAATATAATTTCAAATAATATGTGTAAGTAGGCCTGTGGCATTCATGCTGACTGTGTGCGGAGTGGAAAATTACTGGCCATGTAATTGGTGAGGGTACGGCGACTGCAACGGCAACTGTATCAGCAGCGCGATGGGCCTGTTGGTATGGCCGGCTGACAGGCTGGGTTATGGTTGTTTGAGCACTAGCTGCTTCCTCCATCCAGTTGGAATGGAGGATCTCTTCCTCCCTCTCACAAAGGTTGTGCAGTGCACAACAAGTTACTGACAGGTGTGAAACTGAAATGGAAGTCACTCCTCTTAAGTAAAACACGCCATCTTGCCTTCAACCTCCCAAAGGCAATTTCTACCGAGGTTCTGGCAGCACTAAAAGATTCTTCTTCAGGGGTGATTGCAGCTGTGTGGGGATACCCCTTCATCAGCCATGCTGACAACGGGTAGGCTGGGTCGCCCAGCAAGAAAAAGTCGACTGGTACTCCATCAACTTGTCTTGAATGCTGAGGAGAATACACAAAGAGTTAGTGTAGGAGCACCCCAAATTTGGAAATACACATAGGTTATATATACTATACTATATCCAGGGGGGGGCCTGGGCCTGGACCATACATACCTTAGGAAGAAGATGGGCGTTTTTGAAGAGGGTTGAATGCTTCAAGGCAGTAGCATCATGGGCGGTGCCAGGTACCTTGCAGCTGGCACTCCAAAAGCTGTCAGAAAAAACAACAATTTATAAACACACCTACATATCCTTTAACCTAGACATACTGTATGGCCTACAGTGGGGCAAGAAAGTATTTAGTCAGCCACCCATTGTACAGGTTCTCCCACTTAAGAGGCCTGTAATTTTCATCAAAGGTATACCTCCACTATGAGAGACAAAAAGAGAAAAAAAATCCAGAAAATCACATTGTCTAATTTTTAAATATACTTTTTTGCCCCACTGTATGTAACACAGGAATAGTTGGGGAAGTAAAGTAGGGAAAGTGACACAGGGATAGTTGTAACACCATCAATTTCGCCAGTTAGGGATAAGATAAGAGTTTTGTTACACTTTCAATGTCACACGACTTATTACATGTTCTCTCATGGAAGTTATAACGTGGTCTATGAGCTTATAAGGAAAGCTTACCAGAGTTTGTCATCCACAACTGCCTGTAGTATGTAGGAAGTCCATCCCTTCCTGTTGACAAAATCCCTGTAACCATCACTGGGTGCGAGGTCAGGGATGTGTGTTCCATCAATACACCCGGTGACTTGAGGGATGTGCCATGGCCTCAAATCGTTCAGATATCCCAATCGCCTCCTCCAGGGATGGTACTTTAATAAGGCGTTTTGCCACATGATTCACCATACCCTCACAAAACATCCGGACGAATTTCAGCACCGTTGATTTGTGGACACTGAACTGATTAGCTACCACCCTGTACTCGCCACAGCTTCCAAGCTTGTATAAAGCAATTGCAACTCTCATTTCGAGAGGAACTGCTGGTCGCACTACCTGGTCTTCTGGCGCAGGACTCATCAATTCCCTAAACAACTCGCAAAGCTTCATTAAAGGCCCCCTACCCATTCTAAAGTTTTCCCTCCATTCCCCGTCATTGAACTCCACCAGGACGATCCTGTTCCACCTGTCGCTACTCCTCATTTACATCCAACATCCCCGAGACTTTGGTAGCACTGGAGGAAGGTGGATAAAATTCAACGGAGAGGCTTGCTGTATTATAGCTATTCTTCTTTGTCTGCTCCGCGACAGTGCCAGAAGTAGGGCCACAGTGTTCCTGGCCATGGTATTCAGCAGAAACCACAAAATTATGACTTTTAACTGTGTAAACGATACCATTTTAAGGCTAATTTTAACAGCTCGTATCATAAACAAGATGCGTTTCTGTGGTAGCCTAGGTTACACGCGTTGCGGATCTTTGGTTAGGTCTGCTCACGACAAAGAATTTAACTGTCAAGTTTTGAAAATACAGTAGTAAAATCATAGACATGTAGAAAGAGTCAAATAGTAGGCCTTGTAATAATAGCCTATGTTTGGGCTTAGTTTAAGTGTCACAAACTGTTCTGTCAAGTTATCCTACCCCTAGGATTCGTCCTACCATGGCTACTGCGCATGCGCGAAGTCCAATCGGTAGGAATATTCGACAGACTAGTCTGTCAAACCGTGCTGCTTCGTCAAAAAATCCTACCTGGCACGGTTCGCTGTTTAAATGCTGGCTGCATATGTTGACAACACATTAATAGTGTTATTGGAATTGAAAATATATGTCATTTTATTTAGTCATTGTTCGCTATATCTAACATTTAGCCTATTGTGCGTTGACAGATTCATTCCGTTATTGGAATTGAAAAGCAGTCATTTTATTTTGGGGGAGAGCCGTGACGAATGAAACACTTTTTACTTAACGGTTACTTTCAAAGACAGTGAAGCAAATTATATTTATTTTGCCATATGATCATCAACATACAAGTGTATTCTATTAGTTACTGGTGTAATTTAACACATCCGATAAGAAATCACGTTCATTTTTAACTTTGAACGCAAGGTGTCGTTTGTTACAATCGTCCCTCATTGTCGGCGCGAATGAAACACGCAATGATTTTTGATCACAAAAAAACTACCAGTAGGTAATATTTTACTTAACGATGTCAAAAACAGTCTCGCGGAAATAACGCTTGAACGCAGTAACGTCACGGCACGATATTTCACAGGGTTGTGAAGTCTTGCATGCTGAATGTGCTGACGACATATGATGTTTCAGATGTGTATTGTTTTTGAGAAAATAGCTGTGTTTCTTACGTCCCGTGTTTCATTCGTCACGGCTCTCCCCTATAGCTTAATTTATTTTACCCTGTTCACTTGCTACATTTAATTGTCGTATTATCATTAATTGTGAAGTTCCTTTAGCTATTTGACATCAGAACATCAAAGCTGGGGATGCCACCCACCAATCAAACACACAAACACCAGAATTTGTTTAACGTTCTTTTATTCTTGTTACTGGGGGAGTTCAGCGATACTTGTTTTTCCCGCGATCGTCCTTCACCACAGACATCCAAGATGAACTCGTTAAACACACACACACGGTGCAGGCCAAAAGCTGTTTTCATACTTTAGTTACCGAAGAAAATAACAGTTGCTAAGTATTGAGTAGCTTCGTTTTATATTAGCCTGATAGCTTCCAGCTTGTCATTGTTTACTGATAACATGGGTCAATTCTATGACTTACCATAACAAAAATAACACAAGACATGCTTAAACGTTACACTTTACAAATATTGAACATATCTTCCTTAAATTGTGTGTAGGTACGTATATATAATACACTACACACATATAGACAAGTTTTTATTTCTCAAACAGTTATTACCTTGTCAATTGACGACCCACCTGTATACATGCTTACATGCTATGAATGAACATGCATAACGTTATTCGACTGTCGACAATATTTGAAACTCGTTCCTACATGAAGTAGAATTATGTTAGCCAAATTCAGCTGAATCTTACCTGTCCAGAAGAAAATTACTAACTTCGGTGTCAGTCTTCAAATTCAGCCGTCTCCATCTTTCAAAGGCATTTCATATAGGCCTACAGATACTTGTTTTGTTTCTGACTTTATCCCTGTATCTGGGAATCATAACAAGGTGTTTTAGGTTTAGTAACGTCAGACATTTGTGATCAAAAATGTTTTGTAGCTGCAGCCTGTGGCTGCCACTTAGCTTTTGAAATGGGAATATTCTGTCTGGACTAGTATTGTCGGTGACATAAGTATTTAAAATGAACTATTTCTTATCTGGTGACATATCAGGGCCATTTTATGATGTTTAATACATTTTTTTTCATATAGCTCCTGTAAAGGAACACTACTTTTTGGGGAAATATTTTCCAACTACCTAGAGTTACTGAATCACATTGGACAAATTGGCATATTACAGGTCTGATCAATTCAATGATTTATGCTAAGCTAATACCTGAGGTGCTACTGTCAGATTGGCAGATTGGTTGTATGAATTTAAAAGCAATAAAACTCAACTGTTAAACTAAGGCAATTTGAAAATCCAAAAAGGTGGGGTGTTCCTTTAAACTAGCTGTTGTAACATGTAAGGATTTTATTTTCTAACATGCTGTCTTTCCAGCTGCAGTGAAGGGTGAGAGCAGTCACCCCACCCAGCCTCAAACCAGGGTCTTCAGAGTACCAAACACACATTCTGACCGCAAAGCGAAAGAGCCTGGCTCATTGTAATAGCACAACCGTAGTGATGACACATCATCACACTGCCCAGCCCTTTGGGCACTGAGTTTTAGGATGTGCTTAGGATGTGCTCTGACTGTCATTCCAATTAGCATGGCTCTTTGGTGTGCGGTCAGAGTGCATGTTTGGTACCCTGAGACCCAAATTCAAGGCTAGGTGGGGTGACTGCTCTCGTCTTTCTCTACACTAGTTCACAATTTTATGGTCCCTGAGAGGTCCTCTTTTCTTTTATCCATGTTTTTGAGGAGGTCATTGTTGACCCTGAGAACATTTGTATTAATTGTTTATTAAAACATTAATACATTTCTACACTTCTACACTTTCTCTTTTATCTGTATTCACAGTCACACATGCCACTGTATAATGTTCACGTCACTGTATAGTTCCTTTAACACATCAGTAGCAGTTTTTCAGGTTTTTTTCAGCTACATTATCAGAACATTATGTTTTGACAAATTAGTGTGCTAAATGGTTTGCATATTTGTAGTGTAAAAGATGACCCGCACTTGCCACATGTGTTAAAATTCTGCACAGAATGTCATTTTTAACACTTCTTTTTGCAGTGCATTTTGTCAAGGGTTTTTTTTTTAGCTACGGTTTATATTTTTTGCTTTCAATTACATGTCTTTGATATCAGTAAGAAAACGATGAAATACCCCCAAAGATCTGTCTTTTGTTCTTACACTGCACTGCCTTTGATGTATCTCCAGATGAACAAACCATGGCACAGACCTATTATCCACACATATGGAAGAATGTACAGCATGTCTGTGAACAATCATCATGACAGGACCTTTAATGATCCTCCAAGTAACCTTGGATTAATGTAAACCATTTCCTTCTATGTGTATGACATCAAATATGCACTGCTAATTACTTATACTACAGTACCCACGGAACATGTGCTTAATGCGTGCACCAACCCACGCCCCTCAATTAATACCAGACGACAAGCTTTCTCACATCTTCCATAGCCTTCTTTCAAGCAGTATACCCTTGCATCTATCTCCAACAGGTCCCTGGGCATTTGCTTCCTATAACAAGGGAAGAAAGAATAGGACTTTGTGAATTATGCAGCCGACACAACAGGCGCCAATAAGACACACTGGGCATCCTTCCTTTTGATCATGGACCGATCCAACCATCTGAGCCCAACTGGAAGTGACAGGGTGCCCCCAGCCTAATTCTTCCCCCGCAGCCAGCCAGGCTGCCCTGCTCAGGGGTCAACGTTGGCCCCTTACAGAAGAAACGACAGATCCGAATGGAGGAGAGCAGAAGACGAGGTAGACCGTGGCTGACGCTAATGGCAATAATAATGGCAATAATGATCGCTACAGCGGCAAAACAAGCCAGGCAAATCAAATAAGCAGGCTTACTGGGGGGGAAGCGCTGCAACAGGAAAACAGGTGATGTGTCACAAACGATTTCACTGCTGATATTCATATTCACCTCATTATTAAAAAATGGGAGAGCACCAGAAACAGAAAGGGTTATATTATTAGTGATGAAGAAAAAAAACAGGAGAGAGAAGGAGCGAGAGAGAGAGATTTCAAATGAGGAAGCACAAGAAAGAGAGTTATATCATTAGATGTACAGTAGAGAGAGAGGCCATGAGATAGAAATGGGGAGAGAGGGAGGGAGACAGAAAAGTAGGGAGACAGGGAAAAAGGGGAAAGTAAAAGAAGTAGGGAGAGAGAGAGAAAGAGACGGAGGAGAGTAAAAGACATAGAGAGAGAGGGGAAGAAGAGATTGAGGGGAATAAAAGAAGTAGAGAGAGAGAGAAAGAAGAGAGGGAAGGAAGGATAAGAAATGGGCTTTGCACACACCGCCAAGGGAGCCTCAGCAGCAGGCTTGAATACATTTGTCATCCGTACAGCAAATTTGCTCCCTGTACCCCTGAGACAGCTCTTATTTTCAATTTGCCCAAAAGAACTCCCTTAATTGCAACAGCTAAGTCAATCATCTCCCTATCTTCTCTTTTTTTGTTTGCCCCCCTCCCTTCCTCCCTTCCTAAGTTTCCCAGTGTGCATTGTTGTGAGGGAAAAAAAAACTAATGGTTGATTGTTTCCTTAGTTCATCATATTCCCTTAAGGTGCTCTATGAAAATCAATCAAAGAAAGCCATTCCTTTGTCAACAATTGTGATTTTTATATTAAAAATACCTCAACAGACATGCTTTCATAAGCTGGCAAATGACTTCAGGGCTAAAATATAATCTGATTGATGCATACAGTTCAATTTATAATGCTTCTTTATGCGAAAATATTTACATTTAAATGAGTGGTAGGATGTGAATATGAGTAGTAGCAGTAGTTGGAGGTCATGTTAAAAAATATTAAATCCTAAAGGTGGAATATATATATATATATATATATATATATATATATCTTGCTCTCTCTCTATCTCTCTCTCTCTCTCTCTCTCTCTCTCTCACACACACACACACACACACACACACACACACACACACACACACACACACACACACACACAGGCACACACACACGCACACATACATTCACACTAAAAAAAACTTTACCTTTTCTGCAAGTCGATTTCAGGTAAGCTGTTAACTTTCACCACCAGGCCTGGAAATGACAGTACAGCACAGACGAGCAGCAGGAGGAGGAGGAGGAGGAGGAAGTGGAGGAGCCCAATCCAGCCCAGACAGCTGCTGAGGTGTGATCAACCTCATGCAGTCAGCACACACGTTGAAGCCCTTGGGCTGAAACAGGACCAGGAGCCCAGGTCAGAACTCCGAGCTACAGTCATGAGTGCCATGGGCATACTAAAGGGAAGTCGTGTGTGTCCATAGTCGGTAATACGTCACAATAGGCTGTGGGTTTGTTTACGTGGATTTAGATCAGCTAAGGTGGTGTTATTGGGCGCGAAAAGGGAGTAGAAATCCATGGACTCAAATGGATTATTGCTTTTCTAAAACTGTTGCAATTCATATTTGGAATATTAGATAATCACACAATTTTAAAATAAAATCATTCTTCTGCCAATACATTGGGGAGGTGGTGGCCATGCTACAACAGGCAGACAGAACACAGGCACACGGCTGTAACACTGTTGTTGCAAGCCCAACATGTAGAACGCTTATTAATCTATTTGAATAATGCCATCAGTCAGATCCACCATGCTTCTGTATACACCTGGAGCATCAATGATGTGGGAGAGACTTGATAAAAAAGGACACCTTTACAAGGAGGTGAAGGATCCATAAACAGTTCTTTTACAAGTTACTTACAGTAACAATAACACAGGGTCCTCACAAAAAAATATTACTCTGACTATGACTCTGAATATTTCTCAGCTGGACTTAAACACAGAGTTGATAATTGAAGATTAAACCATGTCTGACTCATTAATTGAGAGAGAGACAGAGAGAGAAACAGAGAATCCATGCACAGATTATACATGTATGTATTCTTACCACTTGCATCTGTTGTTATGTGTATGTCCTTTATCTGTATGTTTTATCTATGACACAATTGCTCAGCCAATAGAAATGTCCAACTATTTGTCATGCCAATGAAGCAATTTTGAATTTGGAATTAAATTAGAGAGAGAGAAAAAGAAAGAGAGAGAGAGAACTACAGGTACCCCCTACCTAATCACATAGCAGAGATTCTATCTACAACAGTGGCATTCCAGTCAGGTAGCTCACGCTTCCCGTGGCTGACAAAGTTGGGATGTGTTTATTCACACTCCACTCTCATTCACACTACGCTCCCCCTTTTCCGCCCGTTGTTGAAATTGAAGAAATTGATTTAGCCATACAACACTCTATTCAAACCTGAAGATTGCTTTTGTGTGTGTGTGTGTGTGTGTGTGTGTGTGTGTGTGTGTGTGTGTGTGTGTGTCTGGGGTGGGGGGTGGGGGGTGGTAAAGGTTTCCTCAGTTTAGCAAAGCAGGGGCATGAAAGAAAGAAAGAGAAAATGTTCTGGTTTTTCACCCGTGGATTCTGTTTGATAAAGGTCTGTGTGTGTGTGCATCTGAAAGCCTCCATAACACTCACATTACAAAGTGTTTAACAGCCATTTTATCCATGCTGTGGAAGAAAAGCAATCTATTCTTGCCATTCAGCAGGTCGGGGTGTATGGTCATTTTGTTAGCATCTCAGCCTTCTATCCATCTACAACAATGAAAAAAAAAACAAGAGCAAGAGGTTGCCAGGCAACATTGTTCGCAGGCTTTACTTGCTACCCAGTGGCCAGGCACACGCACAGTGAATGCAGATCAAGTGGACCGTGTCCATCACTTTGACTCCGTCCGTCTGTGTCTTCTTCTTCTCCATAGTGAAACACCCAGGCGAAGAATGTAAAAATGACTTTGTACTTTTTTTTTTTGCACATTGTACTTTTTTTGTTTTGCACAAATGGACAAGCTACATAGCCATCAAGTTCTGGCCATCAAATGTGGGTGTGTGAATTATTAACATTAGTGTGTTAATTGCCTATACATTTAAAGTGATGTGAAATGGGACCTAGAGTTTCTCTCTAACCTCATTTCCATATTTCATGTGCAATTGGGCTTTTAGAAAATGCTAAACGTTTCCTCATGCACTCCTCTGTGTCACGAGTAATTACATGTGTGCATAATTATATGTGTGAATGGCGAGGATTGTGTGCTTGTAGAGAGATATACATATATGTAGGCTTTGTATGTGTACTACGTTTTAGGGGGGGGTCGATTGGTCGATTGGTTGTGTATGTTTGGACTGTGCAGCTTTTGAAGATTTGCTAAAGCCATTCTGATGTCAATGCTGATGCAAGCCGGTGAGGCAGAACAAGGCTCCCTAGAAGTCTAGAAGGTTGTGTGTTCAAACATTCCCTTAGGCAGCAAGGGGTAAAAAGTATAAGTAAGAAAGAGAAGATGGTGTGGAGAGAGAGAGGAGGAGGAGGGAGAGAGAGAGAGAAAGGGAAGGAGAAAAAAAGAGAGATGATGTGTGCAGAGAAATGGAGGGAAAAAGAGAGAGAGAGGGAGGAGAGAGAAAAAAAGAGAGAAGAACGTTGGAGGGAGAAAGAGAAAGAGGGGATGGGTGGGAAGAAAGAGAGAGAGGGAGAATGGAGGGAGAAAGAAAGACTGTGGTTGGGGGAGAGAAAGGATCTTTCTTGTCCAGGCTTTTATCCTTTCATTCCCTAATTGGTGCTATGCCCACCACTTGTCAGAAGACCCTCGGAAAGAAGACAGCCAATTACCACCTGAGACAGGGTCAACTGGACACCATCCACTCATCATGCACCGCACGCACGCACGCACGCACGCACGCACGTACGCCTGCCTGCCCGCCCGCCCGCCCATGCGCACACATACACACACATTCACTTACACGCACATGCACACACACAAGCAAACTGCGCCAGGTTGCCACATTAATTTTTCACACAAGTGTGCCTTGAACACAGTCTCCCTCGGAAACTCATAAACACAAACACATACACCAAGCCAGTTTTGCACACTCTTACACGTTAGTACACACACACACACAAACTCACACACACACACACACACACACACACACACACACACACACACACACACAAGCGAAGCCACACAAGAACCCCCTTTCTGGAAGACACACACACACACACAGACGCACTTTACCTTTCTGTCTTTTTCTCTCCATCTCTCTCGTACACACATATTCTATCTACTGTATATACTGTATACAGAGCTCCCAGAAGAATGTGTGTGATGGAAGACTGGGTGGGGTCAGGCCCCCAGCTCACGCTGCCTAATGTGGACAAAAGCCCACCCAGGGGCCGATGGGGTGAATGTTATATAGGGAGAGAGGGAGGGACAGACAGATGAATGGATGAACAAACATATGAAGGGAGGAAAGGAGGGGAAGTCAGCTGAAGTAAAGCAGAAATGAGGAGCAACAGCAGTTGCAGTTACACAGAAATGAAAGGCTTCAGAACAAACAACAGGGTTGCAATAATGAAAAAGATTAAACAAACAGATAGGAAAATAGATATGCAGACAGTTGGATAGATAGATGGACAGACTAATAAAAACACAAACCACAAACTTTACCCAACCTTAAACTAGGGTTGTTTGGATTTGAATACAGCACAACAATAAAGCCATTTATTAATTTAGGTTGCTTAGCAACAGAAATGTCATAGCTCGTATTTGTAAAGAAAAACTTCCTACACATGACTAAAAAAAGACACTGTTTCAAGGAATTACATGACGTGTTATTATAATTATCATGTTAATTTCTTTCACAAATGTGCACAGAACCGTTGCTAGGCACTGTTGACGTACCGATGGGCTAGTCTGTACATGAGTGACCTCTCCGAAAAAAAAAGAGATGAAGGCTATTCGGTGATGTTCAGGTCCGAGAAAACGCCAGTGGCAGTGAGTGGAGATTGAAGGAAGGATATAAAGGATAAGAGGTGAGAGAATGAGACTGGGTAGCCATGGGGTAGTTAGAGTGGCATGAAGAAGAAGAAGAAGAAGAAGAAGAAGAAGAAGATAGAAGATAGAAAGACAAATTTCTTCAGCTATGGTGTAGTTAGAGTGAAATGATAAAGAAGAAATGAAATACAGAGATAGAGAGAGAAAGAGGATAAAATAATGAGGAATGGGTTCTGAATTCTGAGGGAATTACACATAAAAGAAGCTGGATATACAGTAGATGATAGGTAAAAAGAAGCAGAATGGCAGTCATAAAAAGGGCCTTTTACACTAGTTGGAGAGGAGACAACGAGGGAGGAGATTTAGAGGGGAATGTATATTACATTAAAAGACACAGGGCTAAAAGACACATGAGGGGAAACACAAGGCAGAGGGAAGAATGAGTAAATACCTCATAGGCAACCCTGCAAAAAGGTTGTTGTAGTTTTTATAGTAACTTACTGGCAGCTGGATGCACAAACACAATATCACAATATCGCTTTATATCAGATAACAATACCCAACCCAAACCACTGTAAAAACATTACAGTAACTTGCGTCCAGTAAGTTACTGTAACCCTATTGTTCACAGTATCTTTACAGTATGTTCATTTACAACACTCATTCCATTACTGTATTACCGTTTAAAGTACTGTTACTTCTGGTAATGAGCTGAAAAAAATCGAAATGCAATCTCCATACATACATACCAGTATTGTATTTTGCTACAGCACAACATCAGGGAGATCTCCGAAGGATTTGGATTCCCCAACTAATCTGATTTTATTAGATTTTCTACCAAGCAGTCAGTTAACAGAAACTGATAGCAAAACCGAAAAAGTGTAAACAGAGTGCCAACTAACAGAACTGTAAATAAATAAATGAAAGTGTCCTCAGTGAAAGATGCTACAAACATACGATCAAAATCAGTTCATATTTGATATAATTCAACATGTATGGTACAAGGAACACAGAGATCAGAGTACAGTTTTGTATTCAGTAATGTTTACTTATCTGGTATATGCTCATTGAGAAAAAACAAAATCTATGCCCAGCCAAGAGCACTTGAACCTTTGAGCAGTAATTTGTTTGTGCGACATAAGTGGTTTCTGCATATTCATCAATTCAGCAGTTGTAAAATTATTTAAATCGTGGAACCTTGGATCCCTCGGAACAAATTTACATTAAGAACAACTTAATGAGTAATTCAACTTCTGGCCCAAATACAACTTACAAATTCCCCCACGAGAGAGAGAGAGAGAAAGAAAGAGAGAGAGAGATGGGGGAAAAAAAAGAGAGCGAGAGCGATGGCTCCCTGCATCATTTGATTTGTTAGGCAGCCCTCTAACACACATTCTAGAGAGTTCTGCAACAACAGTAATGACATACAACACATTCATGTGGATAAATAGAGTTTGAACTGGACATTGTGAAACACTACAATAACTGCTGCCACAGTAAGGGTTCCTACACATGGCATCTTTAAGGGCAGGTTGAAAATGACTGCATGTATTTAGAAGTCTCCCTGAAGGGCTATGAAGAGATACTGTCTGTGATCCGATGGCCTGGGCATGGAAAGCTTTCTACCAAGAAAAGAGTTTGACTGTTACACAAACTTTTACGGAATGAGAGTAGAGAGAGAGAGAGAGACATATTTTACTGTAATAGTTCAAAATCAACAAGGTCCCCTTATGAATGATGCAACAACAGGGGTTTACATTGTTGCTTTTCCTTTGGACTATTTCTCCCCATTTTCTGGCTGGTGTGGGACTTGGCCTGGCACTCAAAGCCTTCAGGATTGATTCTGAGAATGAATCTGAGAGTACAATAGAATACAAATACCGTAGTAATTCTAAAAAAAAACTGTTAAATTGTCTCCAGTATCTCAAAGAATCTATGTGTAAGGCCTTATTCACACAGCAATCAGTGCCCCATAAATGCACAGCACAGCTATGCACCGCAAATGCACTGACTGTGATGTAAATGAAGCTTGAGAATTTTAGGTTAAATATATCCTAAAAAAAACTAGCAACAGAATGTGAACAACTGTATTGACATGTCATGTCAAACGCCTAAGCACGTTGTTCAGATCCGCTAAAGTTAGCATGCAAATACACCTGGTTTTGCCCAGCTTTCCTGCAGTATTGCATTCTACATTCTGTGTGTGGCTGCAGTATAAAATACCATGTGAGAGAATCAAAAGTGTTTCATGAGAATTACACATAGCCACCTTAAATATAAGAAGGAGCTCTGAATGAATTCCAGTGTACAGACTGCATCTTTCTGGTATTTTACATTGAAAACATGATAACAGCTGAAGAGCTCAGATGATGCAGAGGCAAAATCAGTAAGCCCTTGTAGTTCAATGATGCCTGTAGTCTATTGATGAACTAAAATTAGTGATAAACATGTCGAAGTGTGACCAGTAAACTGCTAATGTCAATTTTAAACTGTTTTTATTCAGATTAAACTTTGCCAGCTTTGGTGACAGGAAAAGGTCATCTAGATATACATTAGTTCACAAATGTTTAAAAATATGTCCGCATTTCTAACCGAAAAAAGGCTCAAGGCTACTGTTTCTGGCTCCTGTGTGCCTGCACCTGTTGGTAGAAACTAAGGCTATTTGTAGATCCTTTAAAAAAATTCTGTTAAAAGTCTTATGAGTAAACGTGTGTGTGTGTGTGTGTGTGTGTGTGTGTGTGTGTGTGTGTGTAAGTGGAGATTAAGGGTCCTCTGAGAATGTTCTTACCTCCTCAGCACGGTTCCAGGTAACACTGCACCAGTGCTCATAGTTTAAGGATCTGCAGAAAAAAATCTCCAATCACAGCACTCTATTCCGGAGAGAGGTGTACAGAGATTCCATGTTCCATTAGGTCTGCATTATCTAATGCCATTATCTCCTTGTCTACTTAAGGCCCTGCAAAACGTCCCATTTTTAGCATGAAAGCTTTTGTGGATTTTTTTTGTGTGTGTGTGTGTGCGGTATGTACCGTGCACATTACACAACATTTTTTTTCTTGAAGACATCTGTGAGTTTGAGTGTTTTTTTTTTGTGTTGTTTTTTTTTTTTTTCATTATTGTAAATATCAGGTGTCGTGCAGCAGCATTCTTTGAAATTCTGCTCATGTTTCCTCTCATTGTTAACAGATATAAGAGGAAAATATGAGAGAAAATTCCTGATATATCAAATCTTCCCAACCATCACAATGGTCTTACCCTGGTGTGCTTCATGATGAATCCAACTCATAAACTTGTGGCAGATGGTTTGTTATTGGAACTGGCAAAGCGCCCCCTTACACACAAAATAGTCTGGCACACACCCAGATCAACAAAGAGCTGTACTGTATGTAAGTCATTCAGAAGCTGAATACACTTGATATCACCCAGGGATTGTTATTGTTTTCTGTGGGATCAGTGCACCATCGTTTCCTCAGCTCACAAATTCAATAAACCAATTTTTTTTTTAAATATCTCTTAATTATATAACAATCCCAATTTTATTGTCTGATATTCATGCCGTTTTTATGTTTCTCAAATGAAAGAGCCACATTTCCTCGTGCTAAACAAACCAATTGTAGGCTATAAAATCAAGATTTGTTTAATTGTCTCTGACTCCTAGCAACCACATGTACATTTTTTGTCAAACCGAGTAAAAATAGCAACAACAACAACAACAAAAAAAGATCACTGGGTATTCACAAACTGAGAACACACCATAGATAGGAACAACAATAAGATGTAGGTGTGAGGCCCCTGAATTAATGCTGCACCATCAAGATTAAATGGTTAATACACTTTATTTATAATTACTACGCAAACGAGAGAGAAACCTTTGATTACATTTCTGAATGCTCCTTTTCAGGGTGAAGAGCCAGCTCAAGACCCAGAGCATACTTGTGCATACTACACAATCAGCCATTGATGAGTTCTTTAGTCAGCCATAGATGGCCATCCAAGGACGCTACGCTTATTTATCAGCCATCTGTGTCTCCGCTCTGACGTCTCCACTCTTACCCCTCTTGACATGTAACTGTTGGAGCAGCTGACATTCAGTGACAGTGTGATTACACCTGCGGTGCGTTCACACACACACACACACACCCCGCATTCCCTTATTCTAAGCGAGACAGTACCTGGCATTGACACTCACATTGTCATTGCCGTGAGTGTAAACGAGAGCATGAATAGTGGCAGTGTATAGAGAAGTGTGGTCCATTGTAAATGAATGACTGGCTGAAGTGAGGAGGTTGAAGCTGACCATTTAGCTCGCTCAAATGTGTAGAAAAACCACTTGAATAGCCAGCTTCAGATCATTGAACCAAAACCGGTCTAACATGGGTGTTGCATGCCCAGCATCTTTTCCGACTGTCATGCCCAGCCACTAGTTGATGGTGAAGGCAGGCCGTGTTGAGGGCAATTTCTCGCCTCACACAAACTGGCAGAAGTGGGGCTATTTTAGCCCGGAGGCGATGTCAAGGTGAAGGGCAGGGTGAACTTTGACTAGGCGTGGAGATGGGGGTCATTTAAGCAAAGGTAGACGGACAGAAGTTGTTTGTGATATTGGGTGATTTTTCTCTGGAAATCTGACATCAGTGTGAAGATGGAAGTCTTCTGTCTAGGCCAATGACTAAGTCCAGTATTGAGTAAAATCGATGGGGTGTGCAGGAATGAATGTCAGTATACACCAGACAATAAAGTGGAGCAGTAGTGTTGCACTTTTCATTTATTTCTGGAAAAGTTTAATCTTTTAAAAAAAATCTGCACCTGAAAATACACCACCAAGATGTGCAGGCCCTCTCCGACTGTGTGCAGGAATGAAGACATAATGAAGCACAAGTTGGGCATTAGCCGCTCAACTGTCCAAGTTTGGGAAAAGTTAAGTTACAGTACAAAGAGGTGAAAAACCACAACCGCCAGAGTAGGTTTGACCGTCAAAGGTTCCAGTACTTTGAGTTGGGCATTAGCCGCTCAACTGTCCAAGTTTGGGAAAAGTTAAGTTACAGTACAAAGAGGTGAAAAAAACCACAACTGCCCGAGTGGTGTTGACCGTGAGAAGTTCTTGTACTTTGAGTTGATGGACAATGTGCTTGGTCATTAGCCATTAGCCATGCATGAGTGGGGAGACTGTCTGACTGTCTGGTGGACAGAACTGTACCCACAGCATCTGGTGAGTTTTTGTTTTTGATGCATGAAATAAGTTAGCCGTGGGCTAAGCAATGCCAGACACTTGTTATGTTCACTTACATTGCTTGTATTGTTCCACATTAAAATGGAAGAGGGAACAAGAAATATGTTGTGTTTTTATTTATTATGTTTTTTTAATGAAGTGGCATGAGTACTCACAGGGAGAAAATTAGAATTGTCAATGTATGGTAGAATGTCTATGCGCTAACTTCTGCTAACATGCTGTGTCATTCTTTAACATTACAGATACAGTACATCCTCTCTGTCAACCCTATTGCCGGCCTCCTCTGCAAGTCCTGTCTTGGAGGAGGAAACTGATGGAGAGCAAACAGATTTGTGTTTGTTCATGGTCACCACGACATTCACACCAGGTAGACATTACATCCTTACGCATACAAAATGTGTTGGAGGAGACCTAGCTAATATGTGACACCTAAACACAATTGCTAACATGGCTTCTGCTATTTTTAGCAAAAGACAGAACCTTGCAAAGTGACCAGAGGACTGTTGCGATCAGGGGGCCGTCCCATCAGATTCTTTCAAGGACCAGACAAGGTATTGTGGAGTGCGGTTTTACGTAGCCAACCTTGGTTAGTTGTCATAGGAATGCCCTTACTGTTGTAATGACACAAAAAATGTGTCCTTCTCAAAAGCAATGACAAGCAGAGTTTCCAACAAATCATCCTGTTCCCACAAAACAGCAAAAAGAATTTCAAGTGTGTAGGCCCATCTTTTTAGGAATTACTTGACATATTTGGTTCTGCACCTGGACCATGGGAGGTGTGCACAAGGATTTGTTTTGTAATCTCATGTTATCATTTCAACCACTAACTGAGAAGCTTTTAAAGACACTTCAAAAAATGTCTGATAATAATATAATTTCGCAGTATGTTTCGTACAGAAATGATCATTTGTTTAATATTAAATAAACAACTTAGATTGATACATATTTTAAATGTACACTATAAAATATAGTTCTGCCAGATAGACTTCATGAAACTCCACCTGACATCTAGTAGTTGGTATTCAGCTGCTCTCTGCTGTCAGTGAGAGTCTACAGTGATTTCATGGCCAGCATGCCCATATAGAGCATCAGGAGTGATGGCTTACACCTTCCAGCTCTAGCCTGCTGCCTGCCATTCCATATTCACACGCTCCGGACTACATTATGGACAGCTGACATGCACTGCCTCAAGTCTCTCTCTCTCTCTCTCTCTCTCTCTCTCTTTCTGTCTTTCTGTCTGTCTATCTCTGTGCCTCTATCTACCTATCTCACTGTTTCTGTCTTTTTCTTTCTCTCCCCCTGTCTCTGTCTCTCTCTCTCTCTCTCTCTCTCTCTCTCTCTCTCTCTCACACACACACACACACACACACAGACACAGACACACACATTCATTCTGGAACCAGATTTAATGCATACATACCCTCAGATATGTAAATGTGACCACATAGACATACAAAAACTTATACACGGTGCTAACACACCTACCTCTCTCTTTCTCTCTGTCACTTTTTCTCTCTCTCTCTCTCTCTCTCACAGACACACACACACACACACACACACACACACCACACACACACACACACACACACACGACCCAGGGGTGAAATGTAAATGAAAACGACAGGAGGTGTCTCGGTCGTTGGAGAGTGCAAACGCACCCCCCCCCACTCCCCCACTCCCCCACTCTGCCCTTACCTGTCCGCTTGCCATAGCTCACCTCTCAGCTCGCCCAGCTATTTATAGGCCCCCAGATGAAGTCGTGACTCACCCCCTCAAACAGATGGCACTGTCGAGGTGTGATTATTTGAAGAGGTAAAAAAAAAAGAAGAAGAAGAAAAATATTATTCACAACCTGTTCTATAAATACTCCTGCAAGTAACCTTAGCAATTTCAATAACTTATCTTTGATGGCGTTCTTGCTGTTGTTGGCACTGCTAGTGGCATAGCTTTGAATGGATAAAAATAAGAAGAAGTTGGAATGTGTAAATTAACAGTGTTATATAGGCTTCTATGTGGTTTGCTATTGACTTCCACTCTGAATAGCAACACAGTCAGACTCTGCTCACAGGCTGGCATTCATGAAGGCTTTCATCAGGGGACAAACTGCTGCCTCTCAAGACACTGAGATGGGGAGATGGTGTGTGTGTGTGTGTGTGTGTGTGTGTGTGTGTGGAGAGATTTTTTAAAAAGGCTATGAAGTGGGCTTTAGTAAACATCAAACTATTCCTTGAAGGGCATACTTTACTTTTTTGATGGTTGTTGTCGTGTGTGTTTGTGTGTGTGATTAGAAGTGTGTGCGCATCAGTGTGTTTGTTCATATGTGTGTGTGTGTATGTGTGTTAGTGAGGGTATTTGTGAGTCAAAGTTTGTGTATTTTAAAGAGAAACACAAACCAGAGGGAGAAGGCTTCATAGAGAGAGAGAGAGAGAGAGAGAGAGAGAGAGAGAGAGAGAGAGAGAGAGAGAGAGAGAGAGTGTGTGTGTGTGTGTGTGTGTGTTTCTTTGTGTGTGTGTGGGGGGAGATCCATGACAGTTTGTAAGGTCTTTGAAGTTTAATCTTACTAGCATCATGCAGAACTAAAGATGCGTATCCCCTCTGAATTTCAGATCATTGCATCAGACTTGAAGGCATTTGCTAGTAAGACATGTTTGCTTAGAAACATAGACCTCTGAGATCTTTTGCACATAAACAGAAGAATAACCGTTCATGGGTGATGATCCTGATGAAATTGTAGAAACGACTATCTCTTAAATGAGTGTAAGTCATGTTTCCTGTCCACTTATGCTTTACTCATATCAACAGAGGTCAAGATGAAGATCCCGGTTTTAGGAACTACAAACCCTGCCACATACTTGTTCTGTTTTTTTAACCTGCCTAATGAAAAGAATAGAAAAAATGACTTAATTGTCAGCAAACAAACAGGTATATCATATAATTAGTGAAATCACTTGTGGTAAGTGGTAGACAGAATTCATGGTGGGGTTTCTACTTTCTGAAGCCAGATTTGGATTCAGCTATGGATTAAAATAGTTGCAGGCTTTGCTCTCTGTTCTTCTCCTCCTTGTACAACTGTCAATGGAAGCAGCATGAAATCATGTTGTCCTATCCAACTGCTAAACCAGCTAATAGCCTCCAGTTTGTTGTAGGGTTAGCAAATTCCAACAATAATTACCTCAAATATTTGCCTTCTGGACTACTCTCTTGTAACTTCAGCTATGTCACCTGTAGCTACTGTCAGCAGCAGTTAGCAGAAACTCAACTAATGTCATCAGACAGTTACTTCTCATTTTATATTAATGAAATCTTCTAACTACCCGGGCACTTAAAAAGCTAAAAGCCTACGGTCTGTTGCAAAGATTACAACAACAAAATGAAGCCTTCTGGCCTAGTACTCTCTTCAGCTATGTAATGTCACCTGTAGTTACTGTCACTTGGTCTGCCGGTGATCAGAATCAAAGCTAACGTCATGAGAAAGTCATCTCGTATTTCTGCTAATGAGTGATTTTTTTTGTCCTGATGTCCTAAAAAAACCTCTTTAGCCTTGGTAGTTTCCATGGTTAGGACTAATTAGCCAACATGAAAATTGGTGTATCATGTTATCCTGTTCGAACATGTAATTGTAAATGAGCTATTGACATTCTTTTCTTAAACACTACAGAACAACAGTTGGTGTTTGAGACCACACAGTGGAATTTTGTAATTAAATTTGTAATTGTTTTCCTCAGTCTTTTAGAGGTTCATATCACTCCTGCTTTAGAAGGCTTGCCTAGACATTCTCCCAAGTGACTGTGTATGAACAGCTTTGTTTTGATGGGGGGGAAAAAAAAACAATTATATTCGGTCCAAGTGTGGCTGCCTATTTGTCACAGAAGAAAATTATATGTCTACAGCCTGGGCGTTTTCAAAATTTCAATGTTCCTCTCACCTCTGATTTTAAAAATTGACGTTGAGTGCCAGCCATAATAATATGAGAAAAGCACATTTCATCTGATGACAAATACAGCAGCCTGATCAGCAGACTGGGCATACTTTAACTCCTTTCTCTTACAGCCCTCTGTTGGCATATCAGAGTCGCTGTGTCTCCAGTGCCACATAATCAGAAGAAGATGAATGAACCAAGTGGTTGTTTATTTACCAATGTAATGTGTGTGTGTGTCTGTGTGTGTGTGTGTGTGTGTGTGTGTGTGTGTGTGTGAGAGAGAGAGAGAGAGACAGAGGAAGAGAGAGAGCAGTGAATGATAACTCAGTGTGTGTGTGTGTGTGTGTGTGTGTGTGTGTGTGTTTGCTGCAGTAATGAATTGGCAGCAGATCGCTCACTCAGTCTGTTGATGATGTTATTGGCCCAAATAATTTGCCATCTGTCCTGGTGGATAGGTTCCTCACCAGCCCCATGTCGCCATCACGCTGTGGTCGCAGATTACCTACCTCATTTATCTTTATGGCACAGGGAAGCCTCACTCGTCTCACTCACTGGATGGTGAAATGGCAGCCACTGTTTGTCACTGACTCTCTCTCTTTCACTTTGAACCTGCACTTCAGGTGCCTTGGACACTGCCTCAACAAATGCTAACAATCTCCATCAAACAGTTGGGTCGATGTGGACCACTGGCATATATGTTTGTTTACTCTTGTTGGATGGTAACTACTTGACAAAAAAGTCAGCTTTGGCAGTAACTTCTACCCAAAAGACTCAATACACAATATTAAGTTAAATGCATTTAATGAAGAATGGGTAATATAATGCAAGAAAATACATATCATAGACATGATGACAAGAAACGTTATTAAAGTAATTGTCTTTGGCGCAAGCCCCCGTCTTCATTGTAAATGTCCTAATGGATGGTTCACATATCCTGCCATCTTTGATGCCAGGGGCCGGAGTCTATCCCCATTGACAAGACAGGGACCAACTGGTGATGATGGCTGGATGGGTGGAGGAGGAGACCTTGAAGTCAGCGTACTCTTAGTAGCATTCAGTAGAGTTAGGTAGAACAGTTTTAAAGAAATGCGTAATCATCCCATTGGCAGCGGAAATTGAATTAATGATATAGAAGGGAACCCCCAGCACCGAAAGCTATGAAAGGTTACCCATAGAACACAAACTGATGTAGTGGGAGAAAACCCTCGGAGGACTATTGGGGATTGATTTAAGATTTGATTGGTTTAGCAGGGGAATAAACGAGCGATGGAGCTTGCGAGATAAATTGAGTCTTCCTGGCAGCAATTTCACCTTTCACTCCTATTGTCTGGGGAGTGTCGATTATATAACTGTCAGTTGATTTACTGAACATTCTGAAGACTTCCACCTGCCAAAAGCCATCTTAAGAATGTTGGTGTTTCTTAGTAGTTGTTGGGGGAGTATGGAAGCAGCTTCACACGTAACGGTACATCTCCTGCCCAGTTGATGTGTTGGTGTGAGGGTTGAACTGTACTGTAGAGTTTGAGGTGTACTTAAGGGAAAAGCCCCAATTATGGCTGTCACAGACATAGCATACACTTGACCTTCTCCCACTCTTGTTTGGGGAACCCATATGCTACTGGGGGTCCAACTAACACTCTTTTCTCTGACCTTACACTGTGTTCTTGTTCGCTGGTTTTTTAAAGCTGTCATGTAGATTAAGGATTTACGGTTGAAGCTCCCAACGGAGGACTAGCCACCTCTGAAAGTACTTGATTATTGCTCTTTGGCTAATTGAAGGAAAAAAGCTAGTATGCTAAACCATCATCCTCTGTAGTGGTATAGTTTAAGGCCCAGAGCAATACAGTACAGGTCCAACAAGCTTAGCCTGCTTGCAAAGGCATTATGAATGTACTTTACTTTTAGACAATACAGAATGTGTTGTCTAAAAACCTACCATGCTACTTTCATTGGTTTGAGAATTGCTTTAAGACATTTGGTAATGTTTCTTACGGTACTGTGTTTCCATTAGATGATTTTGATTGTTGATATAGGTGGAAGAATTTTTCCCTCTTGTCTTGGATGTGCTGATAACAGAAACCTTGCTTCTGCCATTTTACTCAATTTTCTTGCTATTTTGTCCATCACCACTTATCCATCCTACTCACATCTGCTGTGTATCTGAGCATTTATAAATCCATTCAGGGCCAAAAAGGGCCCTTGGTCGTCACCGCATGTTAGATAAGAAGACAAGCACCATCAAATTTCCAGGGTTTACACATCTTAGCTGTGATTCTTAGTCATACCCATTATTTGCAAGCCTCATAAGACTGTAACAAGTATAGTCGAACTGGAGGCTTTTCCCATAGGGATGAATTATACACAAAAAAAAAGAAAAAAAAACCCTCATTGTTTAACAGAAGGCAGGTCTGGTGCAATAGTTTTTAATGAGCTGTCATGCTTGGACATCGGAAACATGCCGTCATAACTGGCATTTCACATACACGCAGAGACTCGGGCCTTAATCCTTTGGGTCTCTGGTGGGCTGATTGGTTGGTTGTGTGTCTGTGCATTTCCCCTTGACTCCCACTCTTTTGGTTTTTTTTGTGGCGAAACCAAACAAATGAGTGTGTCACAGGAGAAAGGGGGGTTTTAGCGGGGCTGTGCTTTGGCCTGCTGGTAGCCTGTTGATGAAAGGGTGAAGCTGCTGGAAGCCTACAGGCTTAGTGAGGTTACAGCCATCTCTGAGGGAGGATGACTGAGAGGGAGTGGAGAAGAGAAAGAAAGAAGGAGGGAGGGAGGGAGGGAGGGAGGAAGAGAGGGAGGAGTGATACTCAAGCAGTTTTATACACTGCACCTATTCTCTTTTATTCCCTCACTCCCTTATTCCTATTCTTTCTTTCTCTCTCTCTCTTATTCTTACTCTCTCTGCTCCTCTCTATCTCTCATCCTCTCTCTTTGTCCCTCTCTCTGTCATTCTCTCTGTCATTGTGTTCTACTCTTAACTGCGATGGTTATTTGCCCCCGGTCCACATCAGAAGCCCCCTCCAACTATCAAAGGCCATAAAAAGGTGCTTTAATGGGGATCCTAAACGATCACAAAGATGGGTCTTCTGCTGGTGGCTGTGATAGGCAGGTAGGTGGGTGAGTGCGATTAGGGTTGAAAGAAAGCAGAGAGCGGGAGAGCGAGAAAAAGAGAGAGAGAGAGTGAACAGGGGAGGTCAGGCTGGGATAAAGGATACCAAACAAACAGGGATGGAAGGTCTTTGGGAGGCAAAAAACGAGAGAGGGAGGGAGAGAGAGAGAGGGTGGGCTGGTCTCTGATGGATACAGACTTGTCAGATGCACAGTGGAGTTAGGAAGACATCAACGCTGGGACTGACAACCTGGCAATGGCAGAGTATAACAAGACTCGAAAAAACAGAGAGAGACAGAGAGCGATCGAGAGAGAGAGAGAGAATGAGAGAGGGAGAGAAAAAAAAGAAGAGAGGGAGACCACAAGACAAAGCATAAGAGAACAAAGTTAGCCCCAGGAGAGCAATTAAGACCAGCAGAATGTTTTCTGTTGACTGCCTGACTTGTGAAAGTCTGTGTGTGTGTGTCTGTGTGTATGTATGTACGTACGTGTGCATGGTTGGATGTGTATGTGTGTGTGTGAGTGAGAGAGAGCATATCTGTTTTGTGTGTGTGTGTGTGTGTGTGTGTGTGTGTGTGCAATTGTCTTATGAGTGCTGAAGGGAGCATGGCAGCGTACTACAACCTATGTGCTCAGTCTTCAAGGAGGCCAAGGGAGCGTTGGGGGTTGGCAGTGGGTGGTGGGTGGTGGAAACGGCCTCAGACACAAGGCTGTGACTGGGCATGCAGCCTTGTCATCGTTCCACACTCTGTGTGTGTGTGTGTGTGTGTATGTGTGTGTGTGTGTGTGGGTGTGTGTGTGTGTGTGTGTGTGTGTGTGTGTGTGTTTGCAAGAGCTTCCACCCTTCCAGAGTTTCTCTGCTGCCCCTGCCATCCTCCATCCTTCATCCTTCATGCTAACATCCTCCACACCAGGAGAACCAGTGTGGGCGGCCAGAGTTGGTCACTGAATTAGACCCCTAACCACCTAGCTACCCCCTTGGGTGCAAGAGTGTACTGCTGTCTACTGCTCCTTTGTGTGTTTGTGTGTGCGTGTGTGTGTGCGTGTGCGTGTGCGTGTGTGTGTTCGTGTGTGTGTGTGTGCGTGTGTGCGTGTGTGTGTGTGTGTGTGAACCTACTATGTAACTTCTCTTTTTCAACAGTCTGATAGTGTGTTTTTTAAGAGTGTGCATGCAAAGACAGAGAAATGGAGAAACAAAGAGAGAAAGTGAGAATGTTCATGGTAAAAGAAAGGCAACATGGGAAAGCCAAAAAGCAAGAGAAGTACATAGGGAAAGAGGGAATATATGAGTGCACAATGGTAGAACTGTTAGACTACAGCATCTGTGCAGACTATTGTGATTCTGCCTCCTAGGAGAGGAGACTACACAGTCAGAATTGGCAACAAAATCCTGTCTGTGAAGCAGCAATTTAAAGCATACAAGCTTGTTCTTCGCCGACTAACCACCCCCTTCCCAAAATCCTTCAGACATGCGGGGCTAAGTCTGCTCCACCTACTCCTTTAGCCCCCTACCATCCACACACACACACATATATTCACACACGCACACATACACACAGACACACACACACACACACACACACACACACACACATACACACACATACACACACACAGGCACAGAAACACATACACACACAACACACACACATATACACATATGCATACACACACACACACACACACACACACACACACACACACACACACACAACCATACGCAAAAAGAAACACACACACACACACACACACACACAAGAAAAGAAACACATAGGAATAGCTTGGCGGTTTGTTTAACACAGAAAAATCAATAGCCATCTACCCAGATGGTCTTCTCCATATGAGACTCTATTATATGGCAGAAACATTTACTTTTTAGTCTGCCAAGGCATTAGAGCTCGCCTCATGTCCTCACTGTCCAACAAACCCCCTCTGGCAGTTTCCTCATTCAGAAAATCTGTCCCCTCATTTGAAAGCTGGGACACCAGCGCCTTGATGGAGATTTTGTCTTGTGTGTCGTGTGTGTGTGAGTGTGTGTCTGTATGTATGTGTGTGTGTGTGCGTTTGTTTGTCCTTCAGTGAACAGTAGGTGGCATACCGTGGGCTTAAGCCTCTCACCTGCTGTGTGTGTGTGTGTGTGTGTGTGTGTGTGTGTGTGTGTGTGTGTGTGTGTGTGTGTGTGTGTGCCAGCTTACATACAGGATTTGATTGGTTGACCTCTGGAATGGGATGATGGAGGCCCACTTATGTGCTCTGTTGGGCAGAAATGGCCATGTGTTGGTTGGTGTGTGAGTGTGCATGTATGTGTTTGTGTGTGTATGTGTTTGTGGAGGTTGGGGAGAGGGACTGCAGTGTGTGTGTGTGTTTGTGTGTGGGTGTGTGTGTATGTGTGTGCGCGCGCGCGCGCATGCGTGTGTGTGCGTCTCTGTGTGTGTATACATGCATGTGTGTGTGTGTGTGTGTGTGTGTGTGTGTGTGTGTGTGTGTGTGTGTGTGTCTGTTAGAGAGAAGTCTAATTTCTCTGCATGGGTATTTATACTCATGTGACCAGGATTCATTGAGTGGTCATGTTCGTGGTCATGAAGATCAAGTGCACATGGGGGAGATGAGAGCTGCTCGTGTTTATCACAGAGCAACATTCACAGTGGTATCCCATAGGCATGCTTACACATGCTCACTAACAGATGCTGTGGATGAATGAACTGTTTTGCAATGCAATATTTGAAGGTAAATTATGTTTATTATTATTATGTGTAAATTATGTGTGTTTGGGATGGGGTGAGTGTGCCTGTGGGTGAGTGTGTTTGTGTGCCTGTGGGTGAGTGTGTGTGTGTGTGTGTGTGTGCATGTGGGTTTGTGTGTGTGTGTGTGTGTGTGTGTGTGTGTGCATGTGGGTTTGTGTGTGTGTGTGTGTGTGTGTGTGTGTGTGTGTGTGTGTGTGTGTGTGTGTGTGTGTGTGTGTGTAAAAAAAACAGAAAGAGGGTTAGAAATTAAAGCAGGGAGATAAATACTGTGCTCTTGAATGAGTTGGCAGACTAACCCTAGTATTTGCATTTAGGAATATGTGTGTGTATGCGTGTATGTTTCTGTTTGCCTGCGTGCGTGCGTTTGTATGTATGTGCATTTGTACGTGTGTGTGTGTGTGCGTGTGTGTGTGTGTGTGTGTGTGTGTGTGTGTGTGTGTGTGTAAATGCAAAAGAGAGACAGTGACAGAGAATTAGGGATGGAATTTAAAGGAGGAAGGCAGGTGAAGAAGGTGTCACACAGAGTCTGGGCAGGTTGCTGGGTTGACTAATGCGTGTGATTACTCTGGCCATGATGAATGGTCATGATCAAGTCACACCCTCCCTCTCTCTCCCACTCTCCCTCACCACCTCTCCTCTCCTCTCTCCTCCTGTGTCAAACCCTCTCTTCATTCCCCCAGGGTGTATTTCCCCCCTTTTTCTGTCATCTCCTTAAAGCCATCCTTCCCTCTACGCTCCTCTTTTCTCCCCTCTTCTCCTCTCCTCTTTTCTTCTCCTTCAATTTCCTCTCCTCCTCCTCTCTGCTACCTCCTCTCTCTTCTCTTCTCTTCTCTTCTCTTCTCTTCTCTTCTCATCTCCTTTTCTCTCCTCTTTTCTTCTCCTTCAATTTCCTCTCATCCTCTCTGCTACCTCCTCTCTCTTCTCTTCTCTTCTCTTCTCTTCTCTTCTCTTCTGTTCTCTTCTCATCTCCTTTTCTCTCCTCTTTTCCTCTCCTTCAATTTCCTCTCATCCTCTCTACTACCCCATCTCTCTCTTCTCTACTCCTCTCCACTCCTCTCCTATTTTCCTCTGTCATTTCCTCTCCCATCCTTCCCTCCTTTCTGCTACCCCCTCTTTTTCCTCTCCTCTCCTCTCCTCTCCTCTCCTCTCCTCTCCTCTCCTCTCCTCTCCTCTTCATTTACATTCTTGTCTCTCTCTTGAACCCCACCATAGCCCCCTTAAATGCCCCCCTCCCTTTCTTGTATTTTCCTCAGGTGTGTGATTGTGGCTGTGTGGAGAGCCCTCTCCGCCTGTAGCTCAGTTGCACTGGGATCAGTTCAATTAAGCCATGGCTTTGCAGCAACTGGTGCATTAAGCTCCGTAATGGCAGCTGCTGCAGACCAGAGCTGTATTTGTCACGACCTGCTGACAAGTTCTGCTTTGTATATTACATGCATCAGTCATGGAAAAAAAAAAAAAAAACATTTCGCACTAATTCAGTAATGCAGATGCTGTATCTGAGAGATAACATGAACTGTAGTCTCTTAAAAGCAATACATCTATCTTGATCAGCAGATATTTTTTATCAGCAGAGAAATAGCATGTGTACTGTAGAAAAAAAAATCCGCAAATATTAAAAAGCAAGTGAATTCCATTTGTATAACAAAGGAATGTGGTCTAATTTTGACACTAATATTCGAATATTTAGTTGGCAGTGGCATATTCTAAAAGCTTTTTGAGGACATACAGGGAATATGTTTAGGGTAATGATGTTGACATTTTTTAAAATTAATCTTTTGAAAATATTACAGAATGGAACTACCTTTTGGTGTTTTTACATCTCCTTAACCTAGTTAGACAGTTGCATTTGTCTGTGTCCATACTGGTAATGTTGAAAGGTTGTGCCGTATTTTAGGACTACAGCCGTGTAGCAGCTCTTGACATAAGTGTTAAATGGGGCTGCATTAAAATCATACGTCATGCATTCATCACAAAGCTGTCTGTTCTTTAAAAAGCATTTTAAATGACTGAAGCTTAAAACGAATGTAAAAAAATGCTTTATATAACATTTTGGTAATATTTAGTTAAATCCAATATCTATAAAGTATTTATAATACAGCAATACATGCTTATTAGGTATTTATAACACATCATAGTGATATTACAAAATTGTGTTTATATCTACAGAACTGTGAGATCTGAGATTGAAGGGAGATTGGTTGTGCAGAAGAACTTTGTTTTTGTTAATTGTCTATATCATTATTCTATTTAATTGTCTATATAATTGTTATATTATATTACAATGATGACGAATGTCTCATTCACTTTGAATGGGCCACTTCAACATTCAAAGGTAAAATATTTTTGTATAATGGCCACTGCAAAAGTATAATGGCAAGGGCAATGTCAATAGCAATGGGGTTTGTACTTCTTCCATATCACTCTGCAAGTAGTCCGTTCACTTATCTTAATGGAATATTAACAACATAAGCTGCAATAAATTATTTAGCAGCTGGACAAGTTGAACTTAACTTAAACATTCTATTTTCTAGATGAAGTATTTTAACCAACAGAAGCCATGAAGCTGCAACAAATTATTAAAATATATGAGATTGTTATAAGTTTCTAACTTTCTGTTATCCTTCTTTGGCAACTAGCCGTATAATAAGTGGGATAATGTTCTGCAAGGCAGTCATTCTTATGGAATAAGCCCCTTCAGAGTGATTCAAGATCCCTCTGCTTCTCGTCGGAGTCTTGCATCATTCTGTCAGGGCTTATTGCACGGAAATTACCACCTTGCAGAACATTATCCCTTACATAATAGACATGACTGTACTCATAAAGTGTTCTAAATTGTTGTGCAAA
>CM059281.1:10927625-10932625 GCA_030347295.1 Setipinna tenuifilis
GCCCTCATGGAACATAATGAGCAACGCTGTTGCCACGGAGATTGGAGGCAATAACCAATGTTAACAGCTTTACAAGTGTAAACAGTCTACACACTTTGCTAAATTGCACTGCCATAACTTTTAATGGAATTACGTAAAGTGGAACACACATCTTATTCTGATCAATACACTTTTAAAATACTTACTAATTAAGATTTCTTTATGTGTAGATATTGATTGTATAGTGAGAAAATGATGTAAAAAACGAGAAAATGAATTATATATCTATTTATCACGATATATATATCTATTTTCACAATTGTATCACTTTCTGTGTCCCACTATTTCTATATATTTTTATATTGTCAAAAGGCTGCTTAGTTTTTTTTCTGAGGATTATCCTTTCACACCTTTTTTTTATCCCTCTTAGGTTTACCTTTTTTTATCGCTAAGTGTGCAACAAGTGTTGTCAGGAATTTTCCTGGACAGGTTGGTATTAGTTTTTGCTCTTGCCATAAGGCTTCACTGACTCTTTCCTACTGTGGCATTTGGCAGTCTGCTTACTTACTGGCTTTAAAAACTGTTGGTAGGTTTCACCAGAGCAGACTTTTCCAAGTCTCTAGCTGGCCATGCTGTTCCCTAGTCTGTGATAATATTTTGAGGCTTCATTTGGACCAGCTGGGACATTTCTATGCCGGCCGGCCCGCCTCCCCTTCTGTGTGAGTCTGTGGTTAAAGCTCTGATTTCATCCAGAGTGAAATCAATGTGGGATCAATGTTCCTACACGGAGGCCATCTTCTCGAGGGGTGATCTGTCATATCCGTGAGACTGTGCATGTGGGATAGGCAGGCGTTCAAGCGTGTGTGTGTGTGTGTGTGTGTGTGTGTGTGTGTGTGTGTGTGTGTGTGTGTGTGTGTGTGTGTGTGTGTGTGTGTCCACTGGATATGTCAGGTCTGGACCGTCATCACAGCACAGTCAATTTCCTACTACCTAACACTTGAAAGGACTTGCCACACAAACAAGCAAAGTCAATTTCCAGTGTAAAGCCTCGATGTTTGATGTACACATTGCACTCGCATGTTCACTGGATGTTTCTCTGTGCCACCAAGGCTCTGTTGACGGTCAACTGTGTTTTCAGATTTATTGTCAATCTATATTGTGGTAGAGATCACACATATCAAAAGGCGTCTAGTCGTCAAGCTTTAGAGTGTTTATATTCGTGCCAAGCTCTTGTGCCTGTCTGTGTCTATGACAAACTTGTAGTAATTGCTAAATTTAGGTTATAAACCTTTTTTTCATCTGACTATGTTTAAAATGGTCTTACCACTGTCACAGCACAAAAAGATGTCATTCTCTTTACCAAAGTCCCCAATTACTTTAGGGACTTTGGGTAATTTCTTATATTTATAAAGCATACAACCATTTAAGTTTTGAATCATACCATGTAAATTAAATGACCTTGCCTTCTGTTCAGTGAAAACAAAGTAATAGATGCTAGCGATTTATCAGGGGCAAGTTGAGGCAGTTGTAGCCAAAAAAAAAAAAAAAACCTACAGACAAACGGTACAAGCTCACAGGGAACTCTTTCTCAGGGATTATAAATAAAAACTAAAAATTATTCTATATCTTGACACACATACTGTATGCATATCCAAACTTATTAACCTAGCTGAGTATCTATGCTCAAATAATTCAGTAGTTTAGTGTTAAAGATGAATTTAGAGAAACAATATGCATAGGTGGGTGGGTGAGTTCTGGGGCGGTGGGTGGGGAGGTGACTTATGCATATCTTTAACATTAGCAATCATAAAAAGGTCAGTAAACACTGCTTTGTATTTTAAAGAAATGCAAAAAAAATAGCATTAATGCACGCTTACCCTCAACAACACCAGTGCTCAAAACTATTCAGAAACTGCACAATTTAGATCGTTGATAATTAACGCATCACATTAGTAATGCCATTACACAGTATCCTCCTGGTGTGATTGACATGAGCCTGGAGCTATTGCCCCCTCCCCTCCCTACCTCTTTAAGGCATCACTATTCCTCTCCTGCCTCCTGCCTCCTGCCTCTCCTCTGACACTCCTCCTGGCAAGGCAAGGTAATTATGTAGATGGCAGGAGATGATGATTGCATGCTATTCCACACAGTCAGAACTCACCAGGCAATCCGAAGCTGCAGGGGTAGGTGTGTGTGTGTGTGTGTGTGTGTGTGTGTGTCCGGGGGGGAAGGGGGAGGGGGTGTTATGTTAGATGTGTTCCATCACACAAAAATAAATAAAGAATCAATAAATACATTTTTAAATAAATAAATAAATAAATCTAAAAAATCAGGGCCCCCGTGGTAGTGGTGGTGGTGGTGGTGTCACTGAAAGTGCTCTGTCATTTTGTGTCGTTTTGTCACACTTACTGTATATGTTCAGCTTGAGTGTGCCATTTCATTCTTCTCCACAAATTGTGATGGGAATTTAACTGTCATCTGCTTGAGTGTGTGTGTGCATGTGGTTGTGTGTGTGTGAGAGAGAGACAGAAAGAAACAGAGAGGAAGAGGGGGAGACAGAATATGTGTGTACAAGAGAGATAGAGAGAGTGTTTGTAGGTGTGTGTGTGTGTGTGTGCGTGTCTGTCTTTCAGAAAAGGGGGTTCTTGCATGGCTTGTGTGTGTGTGTGTGTGTGTGTGTGTGTGTGTGTGTGTGTATGTGTTAGAGAAAGACAGAGAAAGACTACTCTGTGCATCTGTGAAGCTGCTGACACATAGACTGCATTGCATGCAGGGTTGCCAACATTCAGGTTCAGCACAGAGTGAGATTAATTTATTCCCAGGGCCACACACACACGCACAGAATTAGGAAGATGGATTCTCGTATGCATGCCAATGTACACATTTCGTGTTAGTAGGCGAAAGCTGGTCAAATGGATGAAATAGTCTGACTTGGTCATTTTTTGTGTATATTTGGTTAGGTATACCCACATTTGCCTGTATAAATGTGTGAGATGGATATCTAAATAACTAGTCTATATATATTTATTTATATATTTAAGTACACGATCCATCATTATATTTTGGCACAGTAAGATTGGCAATGTGGAACACATGTCTAAAAATATATGTAGGTTAGGATATATAGGTTATTAAATATAGTTGGCATAGTTGTTTTTGGATTACAGCATTCCTCCACCTGCATTTAACCCCTTTTGTTAGTTTAGCTCACTTTATCTGTAAGTCAATATTAACACCAACACAGTAGAGAGAAAAAGTGACAATCGGATGTAGTCATAGTCTATAAATGACTATAGTATGTCAGATATTCAATATTTTGGGGATAAAAATTAATTAATTGTGAATTCCAACAATTGTGCTGTCATATAGGTGGCAATACGAGTATGCCTCATTCTGAGTGCCAATAGAGTAGCTACCTATATGGTAGGCTGTGCATACACATATCTAACACTACATTCACAGATCTCATTATCAGTCCATTTCCTATTAAATATCACACATTTTAAATAGGAGCATGGAAGGGTTGTGCGAGAAAAGACTTTGTAGACTTTCAAGAAAGAATTTGAAGACTTTGAAGAAAGTGTGGTGTAAGGTTGTGAGAATCTGTGTCAGTTCAGTTGTGTGACTGACTGTGTCAGGCTCAATGGGGTGGGAGATACAGTGTCAGCCCAACCACACAAGATGATGTGTTTTGTCCTGTGTGTGTGTGTGTGTGTGTGTGTGTGTGTGTGAGAGAGAGAGAGAGAGAGAGAGAGAGAAAGAGAGAAAGAGAGAGAGAGAGAGAGAGAGAGAGAGAGAGACTAGTGTTTATGTGAGCAATATCACCACAAGGCACTTTTGTAACTCTGCTCCATCTTTGTCCGCCCCCATTCTCAACTCCAGAGAGATTCAGCTACAGTTAGAAAAAATAAATGAGGGAGCATGGACCTCTAAACAAAATTAGCCACCAAGCATGAGGAAAAGAGAGAGAGGGAGAGAGAGAGAGATGCAAAGACCAAGAAGAATGAAGAGAGAGAGAGTAAGAGAAAGACAGAAAAAAAGAATAAAATATTTACCAGGGCAGACTGAAAGTTTATTTAACGCTGAAAAATTGATGTGTCCCGTCGGTCGTTGGCTGTGGGGCTGGGGGCACCAGGCAGGGATTACGGCAGCATATATTATTGATGTTACTAACAGGGAGCAGGGGGGGGCTGATATTGTCTCATCTCAGCAGCTTAGTGCCCCCCCCCCCCCCCCACCTTCAGTCAGTCTGTCCTTAGCCCTTGGGTACCGACAGTCAGCCTGGTCCCCCACCCCCAGGGAGATAGGCCTTCATCTGCAGAAAGGGGAGAAAAGCTCCTCTATTTGTGTTGTGCCACCTTGCAAACAAACTTTGATTTCTCTGACACTGTCTGTCCTTCTCTGTGTCCCTCTCTCTGTCTCTGTCTCTGTCGCTATCTCTTTCTGTTTTTCTTCTCTTGTCTGTCTCATCTTATTCCCTAGATTCCCTTAGCTTCCTCTCTCTCTCTCTCTCTCTCTCTCTGTCTGTGTGTCTCTCTCTATCTCTCTTTCTCCCTCACACACACACACACTAATTCTCGCTATCTCCCTCTGTTGTGAGGTTGTATGCAAATCAGGGTAGTACAGAGAGTTTCCTCCTTGGTGATGACAAATAGTGTCCCTGACATTTTATGAACGGTCACTGTCACTCTGAAACAGAAAAAAGACGCACACACACCACAGAAAAGGCTTTCGGTGCTTAGTGACCTAGCTGGGCCACCGTCAGTAGTCTGCTGCCCAACCAACTGAACTGAGTAAAGAAAGAAAACTGTGTAAACACCACAGCATGATTAACTGATAAAATAATTTCATACATTAATGTCATGATAAGTAAAGTAGACAGTATACGCCGCTTTGTGTCATAGCGAGGTTGGCTTGAGTTGTGCAGATGGCCTTGGGCAGACATTAAATTAAACAAGACCTCGGGCGACAACACACTGCAAGTCATTTAGAGAGATACGGTGTCCGTATGCTTACATTTT
>CM059281.1:10942625-10950125 GCA_030347295.1 Setipinna tenuifilis
TTTTAACACACACAAATTAGCACACTTATTATGCTTGTAGATTGTATTCATAGGTTGTTTTACAAGCTAATATTTTAGACATGGATAGATTACACATGTGGGAGTATTACATATGTAGGAACTAGCATGTGTGGCATTTTCAGATGCATTCTAGTTACACACTGTTACATCTGTTAATGAACTTAGCGAACACTGGACTAATTTGCATCCGATACGTGTTAAAAAGGCAAATCTTTGCAATTCATTTCCTAATTGTGCACTTTACATGCAATTTAGCAGGATGATTTTGTATGCACATACCACTTTCACGTGCCTTAATACTGTATTCCATGAGACACAAAATCAATTTGTCTAATGGCCGCAGGGTACAAAAGATTTATGTTCTTCACATGCACACCGTAACACAGCATGCATAACCAATATGAAACACAATGAACTCTGACAAAAATAAATAAAAAAAACCTGAAAGGAATTGAAGGAAGGAAAAATCAATTGTGTAATAAGCAATGCAATATTCCAACCAAATCTGCTTCACTTGTTCCGCTTATTGGTAATTGGTTTTGATGTGTACAGTATGCAGAAATAATCCCATGTTTCTGCCTAATGATATGCTCATGTTTGTCTCGTCTCGTCGTTAAGATGTGTTAATGTTTGCACATCAGTGTCATGGTTTTTTTTTAGTCTCCATATATGTTAGCTTTAAAATGTTCATTAAAATGAAATAATATATAAATAATCCAACACCACATAGACCACTAGATGAAATTCACATCAATAAAATGCAAGCCTATTAACTAATCTATCTCTCGGTCTTTCTGTCTCTCTCTCTTTCTCTCTCTCTCTCTCCCTATCTCTCTCCATCCCTCCCCCCTTTCTCTCTCTCTCTCCCTTTCTTTCTGTGGCCATTTTATCGGTTAAGGGGCCTAGGGGTTGGTTTTTACAGCCTTGGCAATAACACACCTCAATCTACATTCATTCCTAGTCCTAAAATGTAATTTAAACCTCTTTGTTGTAACAATTGATCACACACTCTCCTCACATTTAATCAAAAAATGAATTATGTCCTCCCTTCGGGGAAAATTGTCTAGTCTATCTACTTGAAACGCCCAGATCATGGTAGGCTCAGCCAACATCTACCTGCGTGCCAAAGCCCAGAAGCTCCAGAGCTCCCCCCACCTCAGCACATGCATGGTAGACATGTTGGACAGAGGCCCTTTCTCCTATGTGCCTTCTGGGTTTACAAATGGCTGACAATGAAGTGCTACTATGGCTGACTGTGGAGTAAAATTAATAGGGGATTTGTCACCTTGTGCTTGTGATCGGCTGTTAACACACTTATCCCATGTATCCCGTGAGTACACCATTGTGGTTTTATTTTTTTGTTATACAGTACTACCGTGTCTCTTTCTTCTTTAATCCAACATTTCATATGAATGTCAATAAAAGGAAAGAAAAGAGAGTGAGAGAGGTGAGAGAGAGAGAGAGAGAGAGAAGAAAAAAAAGAAAAGACAGAATGAAAAAGAGAGAGAGAAAAAAAAAAACAAGAACCAACAAGTTCCATTACTGTGAAAGGAATAAAAGTGAAGGATCTGACTATTGATATGCCATCTCTCCTACCTTTGCGATAACTACCTGAGGTGAGCCCGAATCGTTTTCTGAGAAATGCGAAACGCGGAGGGTGGGTGGATGTGGTGGGGCGGGGGGGTGGGGGGTCTTATGCGCTTTGCACACCAATTCATTCCTGCGCCCTGCATGGTACTCGAAGGACGAATAACATTTGGAGGCGGCCAAATGACTTGCTGATTAAAACCAGTCTGGGTAATGGCATTTAAATAAATAAAAAGAACGGGAAAACGGTGCGGTGAAGATGGAGATCGAGAGTGTGAAAAAGAGAAAGAGAGAAAGAGAAAAAGGGGGAGTAAAAGAAAGGAAGGATGGGGAGAGACAGAAAGAGAGAGGAGGGGGTGTGAAGGAAAGAATGGTGAGAGAGAAAGAGAAAGATGGGGTGAAGAGAGGAATGGGGAGAGGGAAAGAGTGACTGAGAGGGTTGCTGAGTACACTTCGGCTATAGTTCCTTGTCTACACACAGGAAACAGAATGGGCTGGAGGCAAGAAATTGAGGAAAGTGTGTGTGCATGCGTGTGCGTGTGTGTGTGTGTGTGCGTGTGTGTATGTGTGTGTGTGCGTGTGTGTGGGCATGTGTGGCCATGACCCACCTGGGACACCAGGGTTGTTCACATTTCACGAGAGCCATTTTGTCATAGTGCTGACATAACTATGTTATAAACATGTAATAACAGAACACAACAATATATTTGGTTATCATAGCCAGTGTTCAGCATATTTACCAATGCTAGTTCTTTAGCTGTCCAATTAATCAACAAAATTGATCTTATGCCATAACACATCATAATAATATTGCGGCATTCACAATGCTGGAGAGCTTGCATGCCATTTACCAATGCAGATACTAACATGACATTTTATGTCATTGGATATTGACCTTCTTGGTGATTAACAATATCATCACAATGATTAACTAACAATATCGATGACGGCCTCCTAGCTATGACACGCCTATGACAGGGTTTTTCCTACAGGGGGGTTAGCGATAGATGGCTGGCTCATCTACTATAGGCTACGAGCTGTCACTCTTTTGGTGTGTTTGCAGAGAAGCCATCACAGGAGCAGACGACACCCTTGGTCACTGTCATTCTTTCGATCAGCGGGGCTTAACCAGCCGTGCGTGACACTCTATTTCACTGACTGGCGGGCGTAAGCGATAAAGGCAAGCGAGCCCCCGTCTTGGTCTTGGTCTGAATGTGGGAAATGGATTCCGAGGGCTATTTACAGGATCTCTCAGGCAGGCGCGGCTCCTTTTCTCTGTGGCTGGCTGGGGCCTTGAAATTTTCTCTCTCTATTCATGACAGCGACAGTTGTTTAGCTCGTTTCCGTTTATACTCTCCCGTCTCTCTGCTTAGAGGGCCCATTTGTATTTCATGCAGGAGATGACGGTGCACACACACATGCAAACACACACACACACACACACACACACACACACACACACACACACACACACACACACACACTTACACAGGCATGCATACACAAATAGGCACACACACACATTCATGCATAAACACACTCACACACACAATGTGTACCCAGGCACACATGCACACACACACACACATACAAATAGGCGATCACATACACAATCATTGCAGACACACACACACAGCCACACACAGATACACACACTCACTTAAATGTTACAGCTCTATTTACGCTATGCTTGTCCTTTTTTACTAATTAGTATAGTGTTTAAAGGGGGCTTGCACATACAGTACAGTAGATTTGGAAACATACATCCTATGTATTTGTCTTGTTCCTTGTAACTGCACTTACATGGTATTTTTTTTAGTCCTTTATTCTCTAACTACATTTCTATTGTATATTGAAATGAGGCTAAATGAGGGATGAAGCTAAAAGGTCACTCTCCCTCGCTCATTAGCTCTGCTCTCATCTCCGCGGTTTGCTGGCGAATAAGCACACACGAATCATCTCTGCAATTCTAATTAAAGCCCCAGGAACTTTTTAGGGTTGATTTGGAGAGTGGGCACGCACATACACACACACACACACACACATGATTATGCACAGACACACACACACACACACACACACATACTTACACACACTTATACACTCACACACATACATAAGCACACAAACACACACTTACACACATACACACATAAGCACACAGACAGAGACACACTTATACACTCACACACATACATAAGCACACAAACACACACAGACAGAGACACACATACACACACACAAACACACATACAAAAGACACACTTTCCCATACATATACACACACAGGACACACATACACGCATACATAAGCAAACAGACAGACAAACACACACACATACTAATACCCAGACACACAAACACACACACACAGACACAAACACACACACACAGACACAAACGCTTAAGTGTGTCTGCAGACTCGACTGAGCTGTCGTGACCTTTGACCCTTGGCCAGGTGACGCTCCTCCTGAGGAGTAAAGCAGCTCTCAGAGGACACATCCGCAGCATAAACAAATCTAAGTGCTGCATTAACCTCAAAGGCCCCTGCACTCACCGGCGCGTAAGCAGGAATCCATGATGGCTGACCTGGATACACAAGCACGCACACACACACACACACACAAATAGACACACATAAACACTTAGACAGACACACACACACACACAATCACATAGACGCACAAACACACACAGACACACACACACAGTCACAGACACAGATATACATTCACACACAGACACACACACACACATACACACACAGACACATACACAAACACACACACACACACACACACCTGCACTGCGTTGTGAATACTAGATTCAGGTCACAAACACACACACGCACACACACACGCACACACACACACATACCTGCGCTGTCTTGCCAATATTAGATGCAGGTCAGCTTGGAAAGCATTATTTGTACACAAGGCAAGGTCTTCTGGGATTGGCCTTTTTAGTCAATACTAATAACACGTGTCAGGCATGTTAAACTTTATGCACTGACCCACGTGGATACCACATACGCTCCTCACAAACAAAGAGATGTCAAAGTCATACTCTTGAGTCTGTTAGTCTACAGAATACTTAATACAAATGGTTTTATACAACTGTATATTAGTAGAAAGGTCACCTTGGGATTTAAAGCTCTATCTCTATCTGATCTCTAAATGTATTGGCATAAACCATAATGAAATAAGAACATAGTTTTTTTAAGAGAGCCCTCAGAGGAAAATAATCAACCATTAATGATTATGTGGACAACCACCCTTATTTTAACAAGCCTCTGACTGTTCTCATTTTAGTTAGATTGCTTACTTGTATAAATGATGATATCTTACCATCAAATCACCCACAAAATTAGCTTATTATTCTCAAAGGTGTCTCAATGGTCTCGGTAGTTTTAGCTCTCAGCAAATCATCTGATGATGATTAAATTACACACTGAAGCAATACAACCTTTAAAAAATAACTGTGTTAAAGTATTACTAAAATAACCACAAATTATAGTAATGAAGTACTTTTCCCACACAGATTATGCACACAAAACACGTGGACCAGACACACACTCACAGACACACACACACACACAGACATGCACGCACACACACAGACAGACAAAGACACACGCACACTTGCACGCATAATCACACACACACACACACACACACACACACACACACATGCACACACACACACACACACACACACACACACACACACACACACACACACACACACACACACACATTATCTGTCTCTTTTGTGGCAGGAGCTCCCTAATAACGTGTGAAAAAATCCATTTAGTGTAATAAAGGCTCTGGCCACTGTTTGATGGTGAGTATAGGGTCGCTGAGTGCCATCTGCAGTAGACTGTCCATTACCACACGGTTTTAACATAAAGACATAGGCACTCATCGAAACACACACACACACACACACACACACACACACACACACACACACACACACAGTACAATTTTATCCGCCTACACGAAGACCCTCTCTCTCTTTTGTGCACACAGACACACAAAATACACGCACACACACACACACACACACACACATACACACACACACACACACACACACACACACACACACACAGACACACACACACTTGTCTCTCTCCCCCATAACACCTCCATCGATCGCTTGAGCTCAGGAAACTAATGACCCCCAGTCGGCCACAGCTCAGTCCACGGGAAATCGATACTCGTCTCCGCGAGCCGCGTGTTATGCACACACCGATGCCCACACACACACTCACACACACACACTCACACACACACACACACACACACGCACGTGGACGCGCCAATACCCTGCTTGGGCTTAATGATCATGTGGAAAGGGCCTGGATCTCCTGCGGAGGGAAGAGTCTTGGCAAACAGCGCAGCGTGTAGTCTATGGTGTAGAGAGAGAGAGAGCTGAACTGGGCTGGGCTTCTAATCGCTCACACAGGGCTGCTGTATGACCACACACACACACACTGTATGACCACACTACAGTAGTACATTTCACTGGCTTCACTTGTGTATGTGTATGTGCTTGCTTTGCAGTTTGAATATATTATTAAATACTATCTAATCCCAGTTTAGTCTAGTCTGTAATTTAATGTCTAATTCCAATGTAATCAGTGGTAACAGGGGAGGTAAATGATACATGCAGCAGTGCACAAAAAAAGAGATGAGTCAACAATGTTTGTCTTTACCATTAGGAGATCATAAGAAAAGACTAAGAGTAAAGGCTGTATTGTAATTTATGTATACTGTTACATTTCTTGCACTGCACAGCACCAACTGTGTTTACATGCATTTTCCAATAATACACCAGTCATGTCTATCTAGCTAATCTAATCTAATCTAATCTAATCTAATCTGGGTTACCATGCTTCAAAAGACCAGTAAAGGCTGTATTGTAATGTATGTGCACTGTTAAATTCCCTCCACTGCACAACACGAACTGTGTTCGTTTCCCCTATAATACACCACTCATGTCTATCTAGCTAATCTAATCTAACCTAACCTAATCTGATCTGGATTATCATGCTTCAAAAGACCAGTTGCAGACTGTGAAACATCTTTTCTGGTCTCCCTAACAATCCTAACAGAGATTCAGAGTGTTTGCTGTGATAGATATTTACATAAATAGTCTTACTGTAATAGAGTCTTTGTGGTCTATAATGGAAAGTGTAGGCTAGAGTCTTACAAGCAAAGACACATGCACTTATCACAACCACCCATGTACACAACACTTATCTGTGCACACAAAAACAACCAAATACGCATTCAGTACGCCAGACCTGACAGAAAAAAAACAGTCAACAGTTACACACGTACACAGTATGTACAGTATAACAGGCATAGATAGATAGATAGATTTGGTGGATGGATGGATGGATAGATAGATAGATAGATAGATAGATAGATAGATAGACAGATAGATAGATAGATAGATAGATAGATGAAAGAAAGAAAGAAAGAAAGAAAGAAAGAAAGAAAGAAAGAAAGAAACCTGTGCATAGCATACACCAGGCATGACAGACATTACACATAACAGAAAATCAATCAACAGTTACACACATATGTAACAGAAATGCCTGTTGACTGTCCGCAACATGTGAACGGCACATGGCCATATTAGCATAGCATGGCCCCAGTGGAGTAGACCTGCAACCCCCCCCTCTTTGGATGTTGTTTTTGGTTTGCTTTGCTTTGTGATTTGGCATGCATCTCAGTGTGCAATCAGCACGCTAGTCATCGGGACAGGGGCGTCAGAATCCCTGCCAGTAACGGGCTAAAGAGAGGAATCCTACTCAAGGGGGGAGGGAAGCCAACATCCAATTCATCCAATTCCCAGAAATGAAACGAAATGGAAAAAATT
>CM059281.1:10955125-11022625 GCA_030347295.1 Setipinna tenuifilis
CCGAAAAGTTTTTAATTATGACGTTTCGATGCTCGAAATGTCATGATTTTTTTTTTTTTTGTGGGAACCCACTAGTGTCACAGACTGTTTCTGTTTTTTTTTTACTATCCAGGGCCCCATTGGCAACAGGTGCCCTAGCAAGTCAGATGCATTGAAAATGTAGAAATAAAGGGGGCATACAGAAACAGCTATAAGTATAAGGCTCAAATTTGAGTGGTACAGCCCTGGGTATTAAACCTATATCTTCCAATTTTTTTTCACCCAAATTCAGTCTTGAGAAACTTAGGTGACTTTTGCCCAAGATCCCCCACTGAGGCCACTTCAGCCTGCACACACAGCAAATTCTAAAGTGTTAAATTAACTCTCAGAGAGTCAGTTTTAACACTATGCCAGTGCAACTTTTTGCAGTGTAATTTTAAGTCTAATTTTAACACTTTTGCTGAACACTGGAAAATTAACTCTGAGAATTTTGCTGTGCACTGTGGTGTTACACTGTCTGCAGGAGCACCTGCATGGGGGCCCTTTAAGATTAGTATTAATAGTAGTATTAATGAAAAAGGAGCCCAAATATGTATTTTTTTCATAGAGCCTACAGATGCTAGCAGCACCCCTAAATTGTATGCAGAGACCTTAATCTTTAGATAATGGATCTCATTCATCAATATCAAATGTTTTTTTTCCCTTTAAGTTTGGTCTTGAGAAAGGTAGGCAACATACTGCACACTAATCACACCACTGCTGCAGTAGAAGCAAGCGGAGGATCGTTAGTAGGTATCTTTATTTCCTTTCTTTTTATGTGTTATTTCTCTGAGGCTTATTTCACCAGATCACTTTTCATTCAAGCTATGCATTCAGGGGAGGCGAAATATATATGCGGCTTAGTGAAAACATTAATTATTTGCTTTAGTGGCTGTCCTCATTTCGCCTGGCTCTCATGATTACGTTTACTTGTTTCGTGACCTTCTCGTGTAGCAGGGGAGGTGAGAGGGGGGTAATTGAGTTCTGTACCTCATCCACTTCACGTTGTAAAAAAAAAAAAAAAAAAAATGGAGAGCTCTGAGTCGTCGTAGTCGTCTTTGTGGCCCCCGGTACTTAACAACCCCAGCAGGCCCTGGGGCCCTCTACTATATTAATGTCATTATGCGCTATATAAAACCAAATTGCCCAATGATTTGAATAGCTAAATCCCTCGACCAATTGCAATGTGTGACTGGGATGAATAATGATACAAGATGATAAATGATAAATAAAGCCAGTCTTTTGAGATGTTTTTATGGGGAGATTGTATGTAAAATGCACTAGTGTAGTGATTGCTTTTTTGATGAAAAGACGCATGTTAGGAAAAGATTGGTCTACCTCAAATTGTGTAATTTCCTGTGGTATATATGGATATTGGTATATTGTGTGTTGTGTCTGAAAGCATAGTAATAGGCTGTGTTCAGACAGTCCTTTTTTGCTAAGAGAGGTTCCTAAATGAATGTAATGACACACAAGTACCTTAGTGGTCTCAAGGACAAGAGCTGTTTGGATTCTCTAAGTGCTAAGGGGAATGTGCCTCAGTCCTTCCTTGTCCAATTGCTTTTAACCATACAGTACACTTTGCCAACCTTTACAAGCAGAGGATTGATCAATATCCTTGCGGTAGCAACAACAACCCCAGATCAACATGGCACGCTAACATCCCCCTGTTACATCAATAACATCCACCTGTTGATTAGTTACATGGCAAAAGTGTTGGTGCAGTTGGATTCTGAAGCTTTGCAAAGAGTAAAACTCTTATCATTTATTATTATTATCTATTATTTGTCCTGGTATTCAAAGCATGCCTAAGGATGCACCGATATATCCCTCTGCTAAGCATGCTATCTTTGCAAGCATTAGACTAGCATCAGACTTTGATATACAAATGCATAAAGTGCATAAACTGCATAAACTACACTGGTTTGTTGTTCTGTATAAACAACACATCTGCTTTTTTTGTCATCTGAGTATGCACCTGGATATCCATCCACAAAATGTAGATGTAATAAAACCAAAATGACTGTGACAATGACTGACAGAATGCCAATCAACACCCATTCTTAGCTATGGCTGCTGTGGGCTTGTGGAAAGAAGAGTTTTGTCCCGATGTACTAGATGCTGCTGAGAGCCTTGTGTGTGATAGGTGGCATATGGTGTTTGCTGTAATCTTTGAGCTCCTGGGAGAAGATCTCCAGGCTCCCTCTCCTCATAAACTGAGTGTAGCCTCCCCCAAAAGTTCCCTGTGCTTCACCAGCAAGGAAGGAGAAAAGGAGGGAGAGAAAGAGAGAGAGAGAGAAAAAGAGAGGGAAAAAAACATGAGAAGAAAGAGAGAAGAGGCAGAACAGGTGTAGGACAACTGTTTGTGTGACTCTCTTTCCTTAAGTTGCCACCATCCCACTCTCTTACTCTCTCTGTCTCTTTTGGTTGCCTCTCTTCCTCACTCTCGCTCTCTCGATCTCTCTCTTTCGCTCTCGCTCTATAACTTACTCCCTCTGTGTGTGTGTGTGTATGTGTATGTGTGTGTGTGTGTGTGTGTGTGTGTGTGTGTGTGTGTGTGTGAGTGTGTGTGTGTGTGTGTGCGTGTGTGTGTGTGTGTGTGTGTGTTTCTTTCCCTGAACAGCAGCACACCTGGAGTTGAGTGCAGCAGCGAGACTCACGCACTACACTACATGACGCACTGCTTCTGGAAAGCCCGTGGGTGGACAAGCAGAGCGTTAGCGTGTGGGGGGAAAAAAGCAGCAGAGGTGAGAAGAAAGCAGAGAGAGAGAGAGAGAGAGAGAGAGAGAGAAGAAAGAAGGCAGCAGAGGTGAGGAGGAAGCAGAGAGAGGAGGAGGGGAGAGAGAAAGAGAAAGCGAGCGAGCGAGTGAGTGAGTGAGAGAGAGAGAAGAAAGAAGGCAGCAGAAAGCAGACAGGGAAGGAGGAGGAGGGGAGAGAGAAAGAGAGAGCGAATGAGAGAGAGAGAGAGAAGAAAGAAGGCAGCAGAGGTCCTGTGAATTACAGCGGGTAATTTCCCCCTCCTGTTCCAACGTTGTTTAATAATAGTCCATCACCCGTGCACCACCATAACAACATACGCCAGAGACCCACAGAGACAGATCAACAGATGTAGGGGAAGCATCATCATGATAAATGAGGCTCCCACACAGTGTGTATATGAGAAAGTGTATATGGAAACAGTGCAGGGTTAAGAAAAGACGGGAAACTATAGGTAAAGAAGATGGAATGTTTTCATGGAGTAAACACTGCACTGTCTGCGAAAAAATAACTTGGTAAAATGACCACTAAGTTAAATTCTTTATTGTCATGAGTTCCTAAAAACGAAACAATGAGGTAAAGCTCTCACTGAATATTGTTGGTTATGTACACTCACACATCAATTCAAATGTAAATCATGGATACAATGCAATCTTAATGCACTGGAAAAAAATAGTATTTGGATGAGCCTTTAGAATGTCTGCAGATGCTTAGGCTATTAAAAAACCATCAGCTGAAACTTTGTGTCTTGTTAGGGATAGGGGTTGGGTAGGGTGATATGTCAGTAGTATTGAAATAATATTAAGAATTATTATCACGTTGTACATTACATTGTAATGATAACACATTCCTTTCCATTCTTAAATGTTAAATATTGCTCAAATTATGCCTTCTCTCTCCTCTGATGCGTCATTGTGTGTAAATTAATCCCTGTTCCTGATTTTCCAAGCACCATCCTGACCGACACCAAATTTATCTGTGGTACAAAATTACCATCAATATGCAGTAAACAAAATGGAACTAAATTTCAACAAACCATCTGTAAAGGCAGATTATTCAAATTAAGTGTTACTGAAAAATTCTAGTGTCAAATTAACCAGTGGCGGTTCTATAGTGTTTTACGCCCCGGGCGAGACCACCTCTCAGCACCCCCCCCCCAAACAAATACACCAAACATTAAAGTAAAAAAAATACATTATTTAAAATGGTTCATAAATAAATACCACAACCATTATTAAACAAAGATTTGTGCAATGATTGCAGACGGTTCTACATTCAGAATTAAAAGACAAAATATATAGGAATTCTACTGAAATACAGTTTTAAACTTAGTACAAAAAACTGCATATATACATTAGGTTTATGTAGGCCTACGTGTAAATCACTGGTACATTTAAAATTCACTCTATTTTACATTTATGAAGGTTTCATATGGGAGAACAAAAACATTGTGTACAGAGTTTGAAATACGAAGAGGGAAAATCTACGTAACAGTAAGATTGTTTCTTTTCATATTAGTTTCACCAGCAGATGTTGCCCTTGGCCTATGAACCTGCAAACCGACGAGAACTATGTACTTGTGACTGAGGGCAACCGCAGCATAACTAGCTAGCAACCTAAGGAAGAAAGTGCTAGTCTTATCCGAACGTTAACTGAAAACAGTCGACTGACCATGATGAATTGCTTTCAAATATCCATATCCATATTTATATCCACAACCTAAACTAGCTAGCCAGCATCAATCATTTGCAACACTTGTTAACACAGTCTGAACATTGCTAGTAGCCTGGGAGCTAACGTTACAAAGTTTGTTGACGGTAAGGAGCAAGGGCTACAAAATGAACTTTTTATTATTATGATTTATTTATTTAAAACACTGTCTTATCTGCAAGCGTGAGATTCATCTCGCTTTCTATTCTTTTTTCCGCTCCCGACTTAAGATATCTTTTCAAGGCCCTGTCCAAACATTTGTCTGCCAAGACTAAGACTGAGCAATAATCGACCAGACCACTGAAAGGTGGGGGAGGGGGGCACCAGGAGGAGAATGGAGAAGGAGAGGAGCAAATTGACCTATGTTGCTTTTGTATTGCTTAAAATAAATATTAAAATGCTTTGCACATTTTTAAAATATCCTTACTAGCACGTACCTAGCCTATTGTGATGATTTTTTCACGAGCCAATTTGTTTGGTGGTGCCCCCACAAGCACTTGGTGCCCTACGCACTCTGCGTGTGCGGAGCTACGGCACTGCCCCCCGAGACAGAGAGACATACACGCTGCTTCTGTGCATGCCACCTTCTCAGCAAGCAAGGGCGCCTGCAGTTCGCCATTGTGCCGATTGCAGCATTACAGGGGGCGCCAATGTGCCGATTGCAGCGATATGACAAACGGAGCTTTTTATTTTATTTTTTTCCCCAAGCGCTCGTGGCGCCCCCCACGAAATGGCGCCCCGGGCGGCTGCCCGGTTCGCCCGTGCCTAAAACCGCTACTGAAATTAACACCACAAAATGTCTACATGCATCCACACTGTACCACTTTCAAGTAATACATTTGACAGTGTTTCTTTTTCTCATAACACGATTGTAAAATAACACTCCTGCTGTTGTCTGCCACTCGTGTACCTTGTGTGAAAGCATGGTGTTGACGCTTACTTCAGATGTGATACTTTACCAAAGCACAGTGCAGATGCATGCAGACACTTTTGCTATTGTTTGCCGTTATTTTCCACAATAGAGAAATGCTAGGTTGTCAATTTTTCCCTTTACATATAATTCAAACACCTTACTGGCAAGGGATGGGTACTGTAGGTGAGGACAGGGCTTACATTGCTAACCACTAAAGGCCTCCACACACCGGTTCCGACAGATCACTGCGCTTCCAACATTCAAAACCTGGGCTTGTCCATCTCGCAAAGGAGCAGAAGACAGACAGACAGACAGACAGACAGACAGACAGACAGACACACACACACACACACACACACACACACACACACACACACACACACACACACACACAAACAAACACACACAAACAAGCAAGCTAGACCTGCAGCTGATGCCACATACCAATGCTGTCTCTTTGGTTCCCCAGGGTTGAGACAGAGAGAGAGAGAGAGAAGAAGAGAAGAGAGAAAATAAGAGGGAGAAAAGAAAAAAAGAAAGCTGGAGAAACAGGATGCTAGCAAAATGCCTGCAAACAGAGTAAGAGTGAGTGGAAGAAAGATTGAGAGGAAGAGAGAGAAACTGAAAGAGAAGGGGAGGAGGGTGGCAATGGAAGATGGACAGCAACAGAATGAGAAAGAAAAATAACAAGGAGGAGGCGAGGTGGGCAACCTGGGCAAACGTCTGTCAAGAATAAAAAATCCCCTCCTTTCCTCGCCCCAGTGTGATGGGACTCTGCTCTTCACAGCAAGTGAAGCAGCATCAGAGAGGGAGAGAGAGATGGACAGTGCAGGTGCCAGGCATTCAGATATGTGTGGGCATAAGGCTGGACTAAAGGTGGGTTTCTTTTTTCACCATAGGAGATATATGGGGCAGATTTTTGATTGACCCAAGGTACCTTTGTCTGCACTTAAACTGCCAATTTTTTATTTATTTATTTATTTATTTATTTTGGAGCAACTCACACCTTTGTGTACATTTCAACTGCAGAAAATGTTTTTTTTGGGGAAAATAAATAGCTACCTGATTCCTTGAAGGCGTTTTTTCTGCCACTCTGAAAATGGAGTAGCAGTTATGGCTGATGCATAGAGGTGAAACAGAAGGTGAAAGGAAGACGAACAACAAGCACCATTTTTAAGACCAAAAAAAAAAAAATTGTAGAGCACAAATATGACACGTTGGATTAGCTTTAAATGAATTAGTACAGGCTCAAATATCGGCTGACATATAGACTTCAATTAAGCAAGAGTAAGGCTTTCATCTTCATTTATCAAGTAATAACAGCTGCCGTGAAGACATTTAATCGAATGTTAGCAACTTCAGAGTGAATTTCCCCTGCTGACTTTACCCTCTTGCTAATCCTAACAGTATTTAGAAATGTTCCAGTTTAATGGTCTACTGTCAGTGAATCTGTTGGAGAAATATATATAAAACTATTTTTTAGTGCCAGAAATAGACATCACAACTGCAGAGTAAAGGTTGTAGGCACTGTCAGCTAACAGGCCTAGTAGATTTTAGCACTATGGTGGTAAACAAGAAATAAAGGAAAGAGAGAAAAAAGAAAGAAAAAGAAATACATAAAGAGAGAAAAACAAGAAAGAAAGAAAGAAAGAAAAAAAGAAAGAAAGAAAGAAAGAAAACACACATGAAGCTGTTGAGACATGAGATACTGTACGTGACTAAATTAAATGCCCACTTTCCTTTGAGGACAAAAAAAATGACACTCCATCACGGTTAAAGCAACAACAAGGGTGTAAGTAATGTAAACACAGACACAGACACAGACACACACACACACACACACACACACACATACACACACACACACACACACACAGACACACACACACACATACACATACACACACACACCTCTTAATGTTCTTTTAATCACACTCCAGCGTCTATTTCCTAAATATCTTTTAGGGCCAGCCGACTGAAGCAACAGCATAAGGCAAACTGCTCCTATTAACTACAGCACAGGGGCTTGCAGAGACATTAGGGGTTGCATCAGGAGACAGCCCCTGCAGTGACTCTTCACAGGGGCAATCTTAAGAGACAGTGGGGAGATTCCCTCGCCTGCAATCTTAAACAAGCAAAGTGCACTTGTTGAGCAACCATCTCCCTCTGATTTTCTTTTCTTTCTTTCTTTTTCTTGGTAGGGGGAGGGGATGGTGTGTGGGGTGTGGGGTGAAACAGGGACTCTGCATACACACACACAAGTACATGCACATGCACGTGCACATGCACACACACACACATACACACACACACTCACACACACAGGTGGTGTGAATGGTTGGGGAGTTATCCCGCAGCATTACCATCATGTCACATCTCTCTCACGACCTCAAACCACCCCCACCCCCCCACCCCCCCTCACACACACACACAGACACACTCCCCAACCACCCCCACCACCTGTGTGTATGTGTGTGTGTGTGTGTGTATGTGTATGCAGAGTCCTTGTTTTATCCCTGTGGCACCACCAGCATGTCAGACTCAGACCAGTCACTACTCCCCACTCCCCTAACCATCTCCAGCACCCCCCATTGTTACACTAGATACTCAAGCTGTAGGTGTGTATGCTTGTGTATGCAACTGTGTGTGTCTGTATTTGTCTGTATGTGCGTGTGTGTGTGTGTTTGTGTGTGTGTGTGTGTGTGTGTGCGTGTGTGTGTGTGTGTGTGTGTGTGTGTGTGTGTGTGAGTGTGTGTGTGTGTATGTCCCCATCCTGTGTCCCAGATCAATTACTCCACCTCTTCCCCTAACCATCTCCACCACCCCCAACTGTTAAATTAGATACTCAAGCTGGGTCTAGTTGTAATCATTAATGAGCTGGAAACAAGTGCACATGCTGGTACGTTTACTATCGAACCCCGAATTCGACCGTATGTCATCATTTGGCCTCATGTGACAACATAAACCCACCACAGCTAAACCCTGTTTACAAAACACCTCCCTCTGTTAGATAAAAACCTCATTTACAGTTAATCTTTATAGGGGGTAGTTGACACTTACAGTACAGTATCTTATTACAAAACTGATCCTTGCACCCACATTTATCTTAAGGCAATCTTCATTAAAAAATAGAATGCAATTACTTTTCACTCCTCTGTTTCTGAAGGCATCCTTCAAAAAGAAAATTAATTTCTGCACACCTCTAAAGAAGACAGGTGCACTGGAGATCACCGAGATCACCGTAACTTGGGGAAATAAGAACGCCCGCACACTGCATTCAGCATGCAGGATTTCTATACAAAGTTTCAGTTGTAGACCTTTATCTTCACCAGGTCACACCAAGTCACACCAGGCAACCTGACGAAGGCACTTACGACATCCTCACAGAACATATCAAACACTATGGGCTCTATTTTCACGATCATAAGAACATTGTCTGAAGTCTGTTTTGCACGTTACTTTTTGGGCGGCCCCAAGACAATTTGGTATTTTGTGACTGCAGGAAAAATGAACATTGCACTTGGCGCATCGTTCCAAAGGGTTAGTCTTAAATTACTTAATTATTCATCGGTGTGTTTGGGGCATAACATGCAATGAACCAATTAGAGATTAAACTGTCCTTCCCTTTAAAAGCCAGCCGTGTTTTTCTATAGTCTATTTCTATTACAATGCCTGCACGTCAAGAACATTTTCATTTGAAGGAGACAGATCTGCTTGTGCAGGAGCAGTTTATTTTTGGAGATGGAAGAAACCCACCAAAACCCTCATGCATTCATTAGCCAGTGGTTGTGTCTTTGCACTAAGTAAATCATTAGATTAGGCTACTCAAAAAGCTAGGTCGTATGCACCTGGACATTTTTGGAGCTCGAACATCCACTTATAAAGAGGGGGATCCCCCTTGTTATATCCCCAAGTGTTATGCGCCCATAAAATAGCCTTTCAGCAGTGCACGACTGACTACAGACCAGATTTGCGCTAATCCCTGACATAATTATTTTCTTCATCCTTATATTAGCATCTGGTGAGCTTTCCGACCGACCACACCTGTTCTTTTTGCTGACACGCCCACAAGGGCGCAATGTCATCTCCTATCTATTTCTGCCAGAAAAAAAAAACAAACATTGTGCACGCACAGAATAGTAATGACGGCATGCGCATGTCAGGAATGCACAGTTCGCTGTGGAGAGTAGAACCCAATGTCTTTTTTCTTTTGTGTCTTAAAACATTCCTTTCACTGAGCATATAAAACCAACCACCTCCACCACCACCACCACTACCCGCCTACCTCATCCACCACCACCACCACTACCCGCCTACCACATCCACCTCCACTTCTCCACTACCCGCCTACCTCATCCACCGCCACTCTCCTCCACCTGCACACTCTCGTTCCCCTCGTGAGCCCCCTCCGGAGTGCTTTAATGGGCCCAGAGCTGCTCCAGGCCAGGGTTCAATGCAAACGGGCTGCCTGAACCACTGATATCTTTAAAAGACCAATTAGGCTTTATGTCACAGGCAGAGCAGCAGCTACTACTGTGTGTCTTCCTCCTCCTATAAATGTGTGTGTGTGTGTGTGTGTTACTACTACTGTGTGTCTTCCTACTCCTATGAATGTGTGTGTGTGGATGTGTGTGTGTGTGTGTGTGTGTTATTACTACTGTGTGCTGTGTGTCTTCCTGCTCCTATGAATGAAGGTGTGTGTGTGTGTATTGTGTATATGTGTGTATGTGTTGTGTGTAGTGTAGTGTGTGTGTGTGTGTGTGTGTGTGTGTGTGTGTGTGTGTGAGTGAGTGTGTGTGCATGAGTGTGTTTTTGTCTCTTGCTCTTTCTATGTCTTTCTCTTTCTATGTGTGTGTGTGTGTGTGTGTGTGTGTGTGTGTGTGTGTGTGTGCGTGCATGTGTGTGTGTGTGATGAAAAAAAAGAGAAGGGCTAGAGAGACATAAGTGTCTCTAAGGAAATGTTGGAACTTCTGCTACAAAACTCCTAGCTTTTCATTTTTTCAAAAGTTGAACTTGAATAAAGTCATAAAGTTAAAAACAAAATAGTCCTAGTATGCGGCCAGAGATGGAGAATGTGCACATATGGAGTAAAACTCTTAGTAATGTGGAGCTCTTGTACTTGAAAGTCGAAATGAACTGAGCCCCAACGGAGCCCAGTCCTTGTTGACCAGACAAAATGGCTGTCAAAGTTCTAATGTGGCCCTATGCATGGTCACCACAATATACGGCTGTAATATCACCACGGCAACCGGGTGCAGCCAGCCACACGGAGTGCCACCGAGGACGACGCTCTCAAGGCGTCCATTTACGGTAAAAATGAACTTTCTCAAAACCTTCATTTTTTGTTTTTTTTTTGTTTGAGAGTTTAAAACTTTTGTTCCTTGCCTCTCCTCCTTCCGTTTTTATGACTTCACGCGCGGCACGGTGTTAGTCGACCCTGGGGCGTGATTAGATTTAACACACCCCACACCGGCACCACACCGCAGCGCAGCTCAGCTCAGTGCAGCCAACCGATACACTCATAACTTAAATCAACTCAACGCTCTCACATTTAGTCTCTATGGGTGTGTGTGTGTGTGTGTGATACAGACAGTGTGTGTGTGTGTGTGTGAGAGAGGGAGCGAGAAAGAGTAAGTGCAGTGCAACAGAGGTGTGTGTGTGTTTGTGTGTGCGTTTGTGTGTGTGTGATACAGACAGTGTGTGTGTGTGAGAGAGAGGAAGTGAGAAGGAGTAAGTGGAGTGCAACAGAGGTGTGTGTGTGTGTGTGTGTGTGTGTGTGTGTGTGTGTGTGTGTGTGTGTGTGTGTGTGTGTGTGTGATACAGACAGTGTGTGTGTAAGAGAGAGAGGGAGCGAGGAGGAGTAAGTGGAGTGCAACAGAGGTGTGTGTGTGTGTGTGTGTGTGTGTGTGTGTGTGTGTGTGTGATACAGACAGTGTGTGTGTGATACAGACAGTGTGTGTGTGTGTGTGTGTGTGTAAGAGAGAAAGAGAAAGAGAGCGAGAGTGTGTGAGAGACAGATAGAGTAATAGTAGTGGAGCAGAGGTGTAGGCATCATAAGGTTCAGCCTGTTTGTGTCACTTTCATAGCCTGAAAATATTAGCACTGAATGATATTAATGAAACCAGTCATGGCACACCACTTGCTTCTAGGCATTGCAGTAAAAAAACGAGGTGTGTGTGTGTGTGAGTGTGGGTGTATAGGTGTGTGTGGGTGTATATGTGTGTGTGTGGGTGTATATGTGTGTGTGGGTGTATATGTGTGTGTGTGGGTGTGTATATGTGTGTGTGGGTGTGTGTGTGTGTGTGTGTGTGTATGTATGTGGGTGTGTGTGACTGAAACTACACCATAGACCACAGGGGCTGATTCTGCACCTCAGCTAGACCTCACACGGCAACTGTGTGCCTGTGTGTGTGAGTGTGGCTGTATATGTGTGTGTGGGTTTGTATAAGTGTGTATGTGGGTGTATATGAGTGTGTGTGGGTGTGTATAAGTGTGTGTGGGTGTGTATAAGTGTGTGTGGGTGTATATGAGTGTGTGTGGGTGTATATGTGTGTGTGTGAGTGAAACAGCACTATAGACCACAGGGGCTGATTCTGCACCTCAACTAGACCCCACACGGCACCTGTGTGCCTGTGTGTGTGTCAGTGTCAGTGTCAGTGTGTGTGTCTTGTCTCTGTATGTGTGTGTTTAGTATGTAGTAGCAGTAGCAGAGATACGTCATTTATCCCATAGGTAATTAAGAAATGTGTGTGTGTGTGTGAGTGTGTGTGTGTGTTTTTTTTCTCCCACTCTGTCTTGCCTGACTCACACTCTCACAGCTCTCCCTCCCCACGCTCTCACTGATAAGCAGGAAACAGGCGCATGAATGTTAATTGTGATTAAAACACCCATGGAGTCCCATAGAGTCCATGCCTCTGTGGAACTGGCTTAATACATGCACGAGCAGGGAGCTGTGTGTCAGTTTTTGGCATGATGAACTGATCAGAAATTCAAACAGAACTCTCCGGAACATTTGTTTTGTGTGGAGTGGTGGGGGTGGGGGGTGGAGTTTGCGTTTGGGGGGGGGGGGGGGGGTGCGTGGTTTGGAGAGATACACATTTATTAAAAAAAATAAACATCCCTCACAGACAATTCTGACAGTCTTGATGAATTGACTTAATTAAACTATGCACGACTGACTTATTCAGCGTTCAACAACATCGACCAGAGATCTCACAACATTCTTTTTTCTTTCTTTCTTTTCTGTTATTTCTTCTCTATGCAGTCGCTCTGTGAATTGAATTACACACCCATCTCCCTGTTTGGCCGCAGGGGGGGACAGCTGATCGTGACTGATGCTGAAAGTGGGTGGTGTGTGTGTGTGTGTGTGTGTGTGTGTGTGTGTGTGTGTATGGGTATGTCTGTATGTGTATGTGTGTGAGAGAGGTACAGTGGAGCCGAAGGGGTCCTGGGTTGACTCGGGGAGGGGGGAGAGCTGATCGTGACTGATGCTGAGAGTGGGTGGGGTGTGTGTGTGGGTGTGGGTGGGTGTGTGTGTGTGTGGGGTGGTGAGGTATGTCTGTATGTGTGTGTTTGTGTTTGTATTTGTGTCTGTGAGAGAGAGGTACAGTGGAGCCCAAGGGGTCCAGACTTGACTATGGGAGGGGGGAGAGTCGATCGTGACTGATGCTGAGAGTGGGTTGTGCGTGCGTGTGTGCGTGTGTGTGTGTGGGTATGTCTGTATCTATGGATGTGTGTGTGTGTGTGTGTGTGTGTGTGTGTGTGTGTGCGTGTGTGTGTGTGGGTATGTCTGTATCTATGGATGTGTGTGTGTGTGTGTGTGTGTGTGCGTGTGTGTGTGTGGGTATGTCTGTATCTATGGATGTGTGTGTGTGTGTGTGTGTGTGTGCGTGTGTGTGTGTGGGTATGTCTGTATCTATGGATGTGTGTGTATGTGTGTGTGTGTGTGTGTGTGTGTGTGTGTGTGTGTGTGTGTGTGTGTCTGTCTGTATGTGTGTGTGTGTGTGTGTGTGTGTGTGTGTGTGTGTGTCTGTCTGTCTGTATGTGTGTGTGTGTGTGTGTGTGTGTGTGTGTGTGTGTGTGTGTGTGTGTGTGTGTGTGAGGTACAGTACGGCTGAAGGAAAAGGGCTTGACTCTGCTGTCTGGGAGTGGCGGTGTAAAAGCCTACGGCTCATCGAATGCAGCGGCGGCCATGATAACCCCCCCCCCCCCTTGCTTGCAGTGCACAGCGGCAGCATTAGCAGTAACCCCCTGCTGGGAAGCCCTCAGTAGATTTAAGCATGAGTGGGTGATTTAATAGGAGAATGATATCCTCTCTGTTCCGCTACTGTCTCTCTTTCTCTCTCTCTCTCACTGTGTCTCTGTCTCTCTCTTTTTCTGTCTTTTCCCTCTTTTCTCTTTTCTTTTTTTCTTTATCTTCCCTCTCCCTATCTCTCTCCCCCTCCCTCCTCCCTCTCTCTTTCTCTCTCCCTCTCCTTTCTTTTTCTCTGTGTATCTCTCCTCTTTTTTCTTCTGTTTTGTCTCTATCTTCCCTCTACTTTTATCTTTCTCCCCTCTCTATCTCTCTCCCTCTCTCTCTCTCCCCCTCCCTCCTCTCTCTCTCTCTCTCATTCTCTCTCCCTCTACTTTCCTTTCTTTTTCTCTGTCTTTCTTCTTTTTTTTCTTCTCTGTTTTTCCTCTATCTTCCCTCTACTTTTATCTCTCTCCCCTCTCTATCTCTCTCCCTCTTTCTCCCCCCCTCCCTCCTCTCTCTCTCTCCCTCTACCTTCCTTACTTTTTCTCTGTCTCTCCTCTTTTTTCTTCTCTGTTTTTCCTCTATCTTCCCTCTACTATTATCTTTCTCCCCTCTCTCTCTCTCTCTCTCCCTCTCTCTCTCCCCCTCCCTCATTGTCTCTCTCTTTCTCTATCCCTCTCTAACTATGTGGCAGATGCATGATAACACTGCACATGCCTCACACTGTTGCTGGCTACGGCAGATTTGCATCTGGTGTGTGTGTGTGTGTTTGTGTGTGTGTGTTTTTCCCTCTGGACTTAACATACATACAGGTGTTCAAGCGAAGAAAGAATGATAGAATTTGAGAGAGAGAGAGAGAGAGAGAGAGAGAGAGAACGAGAAAGCAAAAGAGAGATAGAGAGAGAGAACAAGAGAGCAAAAGAGAGAGAGAGAGAAAGGGAGAGAGAGAGAGAGAGAAAGGGAGAAAGGCACGAGAAAGGCACTGAATAAGCACCGTAGTCCATTAATGGTGTATTGTAATGGATGCTTGGGAACAAATGGGAATTCTCCCCTAAGGAAAAAGCAAATAGAGACTAGAGGAATGAGCCTTGCAGACAATTTAACCATTAAGGGGAACGTGGCAGAGAAATACTGGCTCGAGCTGAGATTTCATTTGGATGTCCGCAGTCTGTGTGCTTGTGTATGTGTGTGTGTATGTGCATATGTGTGTCTTGGTGTGTGTGTGTGCGTGTGTGCGTGTGTGCATGCATGTATGTGTCTTTCTGTGTGTGTGTGTGTGTGTGCGCGTGTGTGCATGTGTGCGTGCATGTATGTGTCTTTCTGTGTGTGTGTGTGTGTGTGTGTGTGTGTGTGTGTGTGTGTGTGCATGTGCATGTGTGCGTGCATGTATGTGTCTTTCTGTGTGTGTGTGTGTGTGTGTTTGTACTCTAATGTCCATGCCTGTTTCTATTACTCTCCTCCTTCAGCTCTGCATCTCAGTGTTCTGGCATCTTCATCTTCATTTAGGAGGCCGAGCCCAATGTTGCTCTCTGCTGACTGCTGGACTACTCTACTGAGACATACAGCAGCACACAGCCACACACCAAACACCCCCCCCCCCTTTTCCCCAACTCCCCAACCACACACACACACAGCCCCACACACACACACACACACACACACACACACACACACACACACACACACACACACAACCCCTCACACAGTCACACACAAACGCACACACACCCAGCCCCAGACCAAACAACAACCCCCCTCCTCCACACACACACAGACACAGACACACACACACACAGACACACACACACAGCCCCATACACACACACACAAACAGCCAGCCACACAACACCCACACCCATCAGCAGCACCACTCTCCACAGTAAATCCCAAGCTGTCATTCATACAGATCCACCCCATGCTATGAGTGCCCTTGGAGACTTTGTGATGCTTTCTTGTTGCTCGGTGTTGCTTTTTTTGGGGGGAAGAAGTGGTCTGCCATTGGTCTGGCAGGTCTCCCTGCCCAGCTGGAGTTTTTCCTCTGTGTGTAGTGCAGTGGTCCTCCCTCTCGTCCTCCATCCCACATCCCTTTATTCATCAGCATGCCACACCATGAATGGCCTCATCAGTGGTGGGGAACAAGAAAGAAAACACCCGAGAGAGAGAGAGAGAGAGAGAGAGTGAAAGCAAGAGACAGAAAGCAAAAGAGAGAAAGAGAGGCTGAGTAAAAGAGAAAAAAAGAGATAGAGATAGAGAGAGCTGAGTGAGAAAAAGACATTGTAAGAGGAAGCGAGAGAATGTTGGTAGGACACATTATGTGCCCTCGGAGGGAAACAGTCACCATTTATTTTTTTTCCCGCTTTCCTTCTGCTCCACATAGATAGTAACTGGCCATTTTGTCTTGCTGCTATGACACAGCATCTGCTGCCTGGCCTACTTGGTAATATATAGCTGAAGCCGAATGATATTATGTCGGTCGACTCATTTGTTTTGGGGACCTACTTTGCATTTGTTCCTCTTGGAAATGTTGTATGGATGTACATTTGACAGACATCCCAGCCTGCAAAAATAAAAACAAGCCATGTCAGGGAGGTATCCCTGAAAACCTCACACTGCCCCACCACTCCCCTTACATCCTAGAGGTACACAATCTTCCACAACATGGTGATACACATGAATATAACATAGAACTATACCTTAACATGCCTTTGGCAGCTGTTTAGCCCACGACACTGCCATTGTCATCTGCATCCACTCTATATTCCAGGATATTTTACCTAATTGGCAGTCATAAGGAAGCCACAATCAATATGTGGGAGTCTCAGAACTGTGTGACACTAAAATGGTTATATATATATCTTCATTTATATCTTTATATATATCTTCATAGGTTGTAGACTCCGCTACAAGACAGGCCCTGGTCATAAACAAAATGAACGGCCTGTCCTGTCCTGTCCTGACAACAGGCTATAAGCCATGATGTTCAGACTCCCCAGCAGCACTTTGAAATATTCCCCAACAGGATGACCAGTCCATGTTTTTGCTGATGTGTTTGGCAGGCACCACGCTTTCTCATTAGCCTTCTCTCATGAGTCGAATGCAACCGGTGTCATGTACCTGTCACTCAGCCACCGAGCCTGCTTGTTTCACATGCTAATGACCTGTCAGAGCATCAAACAGCACGGCATGGAGCTGCCACACCAATTACTGCTAATGGTAAGGTGATGCTAACACATAGCGGTAGACACTGTGGCTGTCACAGTGTCCCATGATATGACATCTTCCATGACTCGTCTGTGACTGGGGATTGTGTGAGTGTGGGTGTGAGTGTTGGCTGGAAGTAAAGTGTTGCCCACTCACCATCACACTGTACACACACACACACACATATTGTCATTGTCTGAGAACTCTGACAAGGTGTTAGTGTAGGGGTGTTAAAGTGGGACATACATTGAGGTAACCTATACAGTACCATACTGTACAATAAAGTGCCACAGTTAACTGCATCAGTGGATCTCATACGTATATCTGTGATGTGTACTGCAAAGATGTAGTGTCAATGTGGGTGCACATCAGAGGGCTGAAGTGACATGTTGCCCACTCACTCTCCTGATTCTTTTTTTGTTTGTTTGTAGTGTCATGCAAGATACTGTATGTCTGGGGGTGTCCAAACCTTAAAAAGAAAGCCCAACACCAAATGAGAAGGGACCACATGCCAAAGGTGTGAAAAGGCCTCTGTGTAGTACTTCCAATTAGGATGTTCCCACATCACACCTGCTATGTTCACCTGTCCAACAAAGAGACCCAGGGGGTCTATCTGTGATTTATCTGGTCTTCTCTGTGGGTAATGTAGTGAGTCTCACTTACCTGTTATGTGCACTGCTCACAAAGGTATGCTAACTCCTCCACTAATGATGGTTGATTGAGGTGAGGATATTTTATTTATTTTTGTATTTATTTTATTCTGAAGCTAGCTCTCAATCAAAGAACACTTGTGAAAACAGCCAAGTGTGTGTGTGTGTGTGTGTGTGTGTGTGTGATTTCAGTTTCTGATATGAAACCCAATGAACTTGCACACTTCTCTTTGTCAAAGTCCATTACTCCAATGTGAAATCCACCATTAGACAGCTCTTTAAATAGCACGTTCAATTTCATATCTATGTGTGTATATATATATATATAACTTTGGATTGTTGGTGTGGAAAAACACCAGCATTATGTCTCTGACAAAAAAAAAAACCTGACACTGTAGTGTCAGTCATTTTTTCACCACGCTATCTCTTTTTATGATGATCAAAGCTGTGTTTTGAGTTGGCCTCTCTCTGTCACGATGGGGTAGTCAGCTTGCTACAGCATTTCATATGATAAGGGGTTCAGCCAAAGGGTACTTGGCATAGCTGAGAAGAAAGAAACCAGAGAGAAAGAGTAAGACGGGAGACGGAGAGAAAAGGCACAGTGGATACAAGGAATTTCTTTTTTCGATAAAAATTTATTGCAAATATAGAAATAGAATCTTTTTGTACAGAAATTGAAAGGAGATAGATTAAAATGGAAACTTTCAGTGTGGTGGAAAAAAGAAGGAAAAGACAGAAGAAGGAAAAGAAACGGGATGAGAAGTGGGAAAAAAAAGAGATGGTTGAACAAAATAAAATCCCCCAATTCATCGAATTAGCTGCTCTTGAGAGAAAAGGATGAACATAATTTTTAAAGCATTGGCACAAATCCCCTCCAAACCCATCCCCTGAAACCTTCTAGAAGGTCATGAATATGAGAGAAAATGGACAAAAGGAGGAGGAGAGGAGGAGGAGGAGGAGGAGGAGGAGGAGAAGAAGTGAGTGAGTCAGAGAGAGAGAGAGAGCCTTCGGTCTAAACTTCTAGCAAATGACTGGAGACTGCAACGAACGCCGCACGTTTTGCCGAACCAGCACAAAAAACAGTGGGATATAATCCATTCTTGATCCCCCCCTTCAGGTTTTAATCATCTTTATTCATTAGGGCTCTTTCCTCCATGTTTCCCTCTCCCTCCCTCCCTCCCTCCCCTCATCCCCCACAAAGAGGATCGATCAACTTGTGGATCATAAAATGTAGGCTGTGTTTGTGTGTGTGTGTGTGTGTGTGTGTGTGTAGGGGATATGACACAAATAATGTGTTCGTTTTCTTTGATTTCTCCTAGTAAAAAGTCCACCACAACACTTGGAGGAGTTGGATTTATCTCCACCCATCCACCCACCCACCCACCCTTCCATCCACCAATCCACTTCCGCCAAGTCCAAGGGCCCCCGAGGCTCTAATTGTCTGCCCAGGACCCCCCTCATTAAGGGCTTTACACCCACTGGTCCCGGTAGCTATAGCCCATCTATGGATTTATATCTCATCGACTGGCTCCAGGTTGCTTTATTTGTCAATGGAGTAAATCTGGACAGACCGCTATTTCTCTTTGCACTTGGTTTTTTTTTCTTCTTTAGTTTTTATCGGGAAAAAGCTGATGAAGGAAAGAGTGGGAGACGTGTGGGGGCTCGGAGCGACTGCAGAGAGATTCACGAGGAGGAGGAGGTGGAGGGCATGGAGACATAAAGAAAGGTGCTGGCTATGCTGTTTTTTTTTTTCCTTTCTTTTTTTTTGGGTGGTGGCAAAGGTGAAACTGGGGTGGGGTGGGGTAGGGAAGGGTATGGTGGTGGAGGAGGAGTAATCTTCTGTGCTGCTTTTGTTCCTTTCTTTTTTTTGGGGTGGAGGCGTAGGCCAGAGTACGGTGGAGTGGAGGTGGGACTGGAGGGAGTAATCTTCTGCACCACGGGAGGGCATCTAGGTTCCCCCCCCAGAAGGACGGGCATGGCGGTGGCAAGGCTGGGTCGTGCACACAAGGGAAGCAGGATTACGGGTCAACGGGCTGGTTGCGCTGAGACGAGCAGAGGGGTAAGGGATTAGCACAGAGAAGTAGAGAACAAAAAGAGTTGGGGATGAGTTTATCACTCCCTCATTGCCTTCTTCCTGCTCCTCCTCCTCCTCCTCCTCCTCCTTCTTCTCTAGGAGCTGATATGAGGGGTGGGCACATTTCCATGTTCCATTCCTAACTGCCTGATTTCATAAATCATCCAGCTGTAGGGTATGATTTCTTAATGGCACCAGTCAAGCCTAACCACCCACAGATATGTATACAGTATGATATATGATGCACAACATTATCACTGTAGTCTTTAATTAGAAAAGTTGTGCTGCACTTTACATTAAATGTTCTTAAATACTACGTACTTAGTAATTAATGATTGATGCACAAGAACATTGTATTTTCCTACATTTAATGTGGTAACTTGAGTTTGGGTTACGCTTATAAAGGTGTTATAACATGTAATAGCATTGTTTAATACACATGTAGGTACACTGTAACAAGGACAATTGACATGAAGTGGTACTAATAGCTGCAACAGCATGCTCTCTGGTCCAGTCATCACAACTAGTTTATTGACTATAATGCAGTGATACTGAACAGCCTTGGGTATGGAATGTAATTGCTTGAATATTGAATCCAAACAACCCAACCCAACACATGATTTTGTGTTTGATTGTTATATCTGTTACTACTGTAAAGACATATATAAGGAGCCATTTGGATGTAAAACCTTACAGACTCTCTTTAGCTCCAGTGAGGATTGAGACAAAAAGGCATAATAGGCGACAGACTGAGGAGAATAAGGGGTGGTGGGGGGGAGGATGTCACTGGAGCGGTGTTTGTGTTTGTACTTGCTCACGACAGAAAGGGATCTGATGCGTCCCTCTGCATGAGTTAAAGGTCAGCCCGGCTGTGCACTCGTCAAGGTAAAGGCTAGTGTCGAGTAACAGGGTTGCCTGGGCCGACTCCTCTCCTGTAATAAGATGGAAATGTCACCAGTGTCTCGGCAGACGCCTCGGCAATACCCATAATGCCTTGTCCCTTAAACCCCCACCTACCCCCACCCACCTGTACCTATTCCGTCCCTTTCAGAGCTCAGTGAGGTCCTAAAATATGGTAAAATACTATGCTAATTGCTTGTTCCTGCTCAATGGCTGCCCTTTGAGTAGACTCTGGTGGGTGTTTGGTGATAATGGACTAGTGTTGAAAGCACTAATTGTTTTGTTGGGAGTTTTTCTATGAATTAATTCATTTTGTCTCTTTTGTGTGTACGGTTGTGGTTGGGGGTGCAGGGTGGAGGGGATTGTGTCTTTGCTCTGGGTAGGGACCTCACCCTAGCGTGCATCCCACTCAAAGAACAGCTCATCCAAACCAGAGAACAGCTCTTCAACAGAACCTATCCCACCAAGGGAACAGCTCACCTTAGAACATAACCCATTTAACCTGGGTAGAAACCCACCCGAGAACCCGTCCCACCTAAAGAACAGCTTATCCAACCCACAGAACGGCTCACATCACAACTTATCCAACCCAGGGAACAGGGACCCCATACTCCCCCCAGAGCATAAACCCATCTAACCCACAGAGGGGCCTACCCAGGGGGCCATCTGGCCTAGATAGGAGCTCATGTCAGGACACACATACACATGCAGCTTATTAGATCAAGTAATCAAAAATAAAAGACTACAACATAAAAATTGATTGAAAAAAAAAACATGATCATTATGGGGGAGTGAAGGAAAGATGGAGAAGGATGGATTTGGAAATAAACAATGATCACAAAAAAAACAAAGAAAGACAAAGATTTCAACTTGACAGTTTTTTTTCCTTTTTTTCTTTTTGTTGTTGTTGTTTGACGTACATCCACTCAATATACACAACAATAAATTTCTGCTTGTTAAAAATACAGGAAATCATGCAAATATAACACTTTAATTTCTTTGTCACAGATTTCTCTCTTTTTCTTCAGAACAGGTTTATAGACTTTGTTTTCTTTATTACAGATCATTGCACGCCCCCGACCCTTATTCAAAAACCCACAGTATACCCCCCCCCCCCCTATAATCACCTTCCCCTTCCCAAAGAAAACATATACAGAACAAGCTCAGTAAAAAAAACAGTCATACGTGTTTTTTTTTCTTTTTTTATACAAAATTCACAGATGCGTCACTGTTACCCCCGCAATATTTTTTTGTTTAGTCTCATTTCTGCTAGGATGCCAAAACACTGTAAAAACAAACAAGATGAACAAACTGACAAACGAGCCAAATGTCGTCTGAGAGAGACGCATAAATGAAAACAGTGAAGGACCCCGTGAAAAGATTGAAATATCTGTAATAAAACAGAAGTAAGCAAATAAAAGATTAAACGGTACAATAACATTTCACGCCATTTGGAAGCTAAATGAAACAAATAAAAACAGTGCCATGCCTTAAGACAGCCCACTTGAAGACTATGCAGCATTTTTCATAGGCCTTTCTTGGCTAAAACCTGGTGTAGGGAAAACCACATTTAACCACTACAGAGCAGGGGGGTATTCCACAGTAAGTTTAGTCAGTAACCTGGGTATGTTTACTCTGCAGAAACGTTAAATCCTTAAAAAAAAGAAGCGCCCTGTGGCTTTATTTTGTTAGGAAAATGAAGACAAATGACTCCTTCTTTAGAAGGTTTACGACTTACCTTGAGTTCACTTAACTGGGGTCTTTTATCTCACTCACTAAACCACCGACTCGGAATATGCCCTAGACTTTTAGAGGATTTACAACTTCACATAACTTCCTTATAACTCGTGATTGTCATCATTTGTGGTGTTCGGGTTACTTTGGGACAGGATGCAAAACACACACGTCATTATCAACATGCGGGCTGTGATACCCACTCCATCACTGTCACGGTGACCAGAGCATCCAGCGCCTTACAGCTGATAATTAATTAGGACCCTGCTGTAACAAGCTGCTTTCTCAATATCACGCACACAGTGTGTCTGCTAGCCTGCCACTGCTACCGCTGACACCATCCATCCACCCCACCCCGTTCCATCACCACCCACCCTACATTACTGCGCCAGACACATGAACAAAGTCACTCAAAAGTCGTTTGCACCGTTAAAATATCAGACCACCAAATATGCTAGACATCCTCTCGCGTTATCTATTCTGTCTGTAAGCTCGCTGAAAGGCAAAAGTGGTGAAAAAAAAATGACAAATGGTCAAAAGGGGGTTCAATGGCTAACAGACAAGTGAAAAAGAAATTCCCAGAAAGACAGGCTTTTGGCAGGGGAAAACGATCTAAATCTTTACTGAGTTTTTTAAGTGAAATAATTTCACAGCTGGTGCTGTCTCTTGCCCAGCTTGCTAAATGCACGTCCTTTGAGTCATCTCCATGCATTCAGGCTCTGTTTGGATTTAAATAAAAACCAGAGAGAGAGAGAGACCAAAGAGATGGCTTTCATTGATGAAACTGGCCTGTCCATATAAATACTCCATCAAACTCATCCTTTTAAAGTGGTTGAAAACCTCTTTGGCACCATGCTAAGCAAGGCTAGCAGATACCGCCACATTAGCCACTAAAGCTGATACTAATCATTGGGCTATTGAGTCACTAAGCCGAAAGGACCTCTCCCTCTTTCACCCCTCCCTTGCCTCTTACTGTGCTTTCTATCGCTCTCCATTTCTCTCTCTCTCTCTCTGTTTCACTCACTCTCAAGCTGTCAGAAGGAGGGAATTATCCTGATTGCTTCTGAATCCTCTCCCTCTCTGGGGGATAGGACACAAACCTGAAAGAGGACTGTGTTTTTTTTTTTAGGCTGGCTGAAAATGATCAGAGGCTATTGTTAGCAGCTAATAGAGATAGGGATAGATAGGTCAGCGTGAGAAAGTGGCTTAGATTTCTACTCCACAGCAGGAAAAGAAAATGGGCTTTAGTTCAGCTTTTTTTGCTTGGCGACGACTGGCATCATGTTTCAAAGGGAAATATTCATAACTTACCTAAAACTCTTTTTTTGAATCATCACAGCTTATTACACATTTAACATTTATATGCTACCATGACAAGGTGACATTTATGGGCCTTGACTGTCAGAATGACCACTGATAGGATAATTTTAGAAATTGGCTAACATAACATAATAATTTACAATATTTTTTTAGATAATATTTTACCTCAGCCATCTATCATAAGACACGGCTATGACATAAATACACCAGCCTGTGCTGTGAGAGTTAATTGTCATGTCCGACCTTGCCGTGTTTCTTTTTCTTAGTAGTTTATAGAACATGTAACATATGGAGTTCTGGCGAGACACTGTCTCATCTGCGGACACTACCCGTCAGAATGACAGATAACGTGGTGCCGTGTTTAGACAACATATTTATGACACACTGTCATTGTGTTGTGATGGAGGATGGAAATAAAGTGTTACTAAACACTCAGCTTGCACGCCAACATGTACATACATATTCATGCCAGCAAGCCCACACCACGAAAAAAAAAAAAAAAAAAAAAACTGGAAGCAAACTTGCACTGCCACACAAGCTGCTGTGCTGTCATCCTATGTCAGCTTGCTGGCATTCCCTGATATAGCTTTTAACCACACTGAAGGGAAGAGCTGGCATCCCCTGATGTAAATTTTAACCACAGTAGTGGGGGAAAGGGCTCTGGCTTGCGGTCAACAATGCGACAGTCATCCTTAGAGCTCAGAGGCTATCCTTATTTGACTCGAAATTGACATCCAGGCTGGCCCATCACCCTGAAGTGGCCCACGCTGAAGCCTATTTGCTGCACCTGTGTCAGTCAGCACACGGCCCCTATTCAGGAGTCTGCCATCAGCTCATTCAAAACCCCCACCACCACCACCACCACCCCCTCCTCCCCAACCACCAACTCCACATCCACATCCACCCCCCTCACCACCACCAGCCGCCTCCACTCGGCAATCAGGTTAAGTGGCACTCCGTAGGCCACCACCGCAGCACTGGAGAGGCCATTCATTGATCACCTCCGGTTGTGATGGCCACAAGCGGCATGGGCGTCTGCTGACAAGCGCGTACGCTAGCACACACACACACGTACAGTACACACACATATACACACACACACACACACACACACACACATACACACACACACACACACACACACACACACACATACACACATTTACATACACACATACACACAAACACACACACACACACTTACGCATGCAACAACAATAGTGACTGCTGAATTCTCATTTGTATGCAAACAGAGCTGTACACTGCAGCTATAAAAAACACAACACTGACTAAAATTGCCTGCTGTCACCCTGCCCCAACCCACAGCACTACACACACACACACACACACACACACACACACACACACACACACACACACACACCACCACCACACATACAGTCAGAGCCAAATCCTTCTGTATTCATAGCCACAAAATGTTTTCACACATAACTGGCAGTTGGTTTTTTATTTAGGCCGAAGAAATAGCATGCAGTCGAAAGCGCACTTAAACATATTCAGAACTGGCAACCTGGTGAAGTGCATAGGAGTTCATTTGCACTGACCGAAACTCTCCTTCCTGATTACTTTGCTCTTCGATTCCTCTCCTCCTTCATTCCTTTCCTCCTTTGATTCTACTCCCCCTCTCCTCCTCGAGTAGTTCTGGCAGCACACGTACACCTACGCTTCCTCCTCCCACACGTACGAACTGCATTCGTATACATTAAAAGCTCACCTGTCAACCCCCTATACAAGTGCATTGGATTTCATATGTTGGGTGCTCAGCTCACATGAAGGGTGACTAAAATGAATGAGCCCCAGCTTGTGAATCATACTCAAGAACATGGCTCTGATGCCCGGGGGAGCAGACTGCAATTTTCTTCCTTGGCAACGATGGAACAGAAGGGGAACAGGACAAAAGAGAACAAGAACTGGAGGAGCTTTTTTTTTTGGTACACCGACTGTATCTAGGCTGTTCTTTCTCTCTTCTTCTTCTTCTCTCTCACGCTGTCTTTCCTGTTTCCTTTTTGCTCAATAAAAGCTGTTTTCCTCTCTCTCTCATATTCACTTTGCTGGCTTCAAAGTCTGACATGATGCCTGCAGGTTGCAGCTGAATGCCTGCACATTCCACTTTGGCAACGCATCACCTTTGGGGATGTCTCTTTCCCCTCTGGAGTTCTCCCTCCCTCCTAGTACTCTACATCTCACCCACTCTCTCTTTTCCCTTTTCTTCTTCTCTCCCCCTCCTCTCCCTCTTCTTTTTCTCTCTCTGTCTCTCTCTGTGAGTACTTAAGTATAAACACAGTTTTTCTTTTGGTACTAAAGTAACAGGTAGGGGCAGGCTACAGGGCCGAACCAAATCGATTGGAAACGGGTAAAGGTTTGCCCGAAAAAAAAGTTAGGATAAAAAAAGAGAGAAAGAAAATGAAAGAAACCCCCCACAAGAGAGCAGCAAGAAAGATAGAAAAACCAGCTCCACCAGCCTCTGCTCCCCCCCTACACTGGATTCACTCTTCTTCCCCGGTGGGTCTCCCATCCCTCCTCCAGAGCACTTTACAGGGCTGAAAGTGTTTGTCCGCCTCTGCCAGGTACGCCTCGGTACCTAAAGTACCTATTTACCCAAACATCTAAAAGGTGGACACCGCCAACTCACCGCAGGCTTTTTGGGATAAACAGGCAGGCAGGACAAGAAGAAGCATCCTCAAATAGCCAAGGACAGCCAAACGGGTCATCATCTTCCAAAAAAAAAAACATTTCTGCGAATCGTTGCAGACGTTTTTGTAAATAGCTGAATAAAAACAAAAATACAGTGTAATATGTACAATTTTCAGTTCCCCAGGCTGGGAGCCAGGGTGTAGCTGTAGCTGTAGCTGGAGGCTCCCCCATAAATAAGGCCGGCACGCTCGGCTGGCATCTAAATAGGGGCGCCATAACGGCCTCTTGATTATTACATATGGGCCTCATCTGGGGCGTTTGCTGTTGCTGCTCCGCCATATTTACAACAAGTGGCGAGGCACTCAGTGCAATTACATGTCATCAAACTATTTGCTGTTTTTCCTCCGAGTCTCGAGTGCCTTATTAATCTGTTCCAACACAGCCAACGAGATGACAGCCACAGCTTGCTTGGCAGTGTTGAATTACAAACATTGCAAAAAAGGAGCAACATTGGTATGAATGTGCTCAATATTGAACATGTGAAAATCCATATGAGAATCCATACATGCCCTCAACACACCAAGGCTTATTAATCTTTCAGCTTAGTTAAGGAATGTTACTGAAGAGGGACGTGGTTGGAATGGCAAGTTGTGTGTCGGCACAATTAGTGTGTAATAACATCTCCCCGCACACACACACACACACACACACACACACACACCACTACACACACACACACACCACCCCTACAGCAAACATGGACATAAAAACACCATCATGCCACCCCCACCCCAAAACATACATATATAAGCACACACACACAAACACACATACCCCAACCCCCACAAACACATACACACACGCACCACCCCTCCCATAAGCACACATACACCACACCATACCATATCACACCATCATACACCCACTCCAACCCATTCCAAATGAAATGCCGATCCAAATGCATCCAAAACTGAGCCACAAGCAGTCGTGACCAAAAAAGCCTCCAAGTAAGAACCTCCTTCTCTGGTGACTTGCTCCCCCACTCGAGAGAGAGAGAGAGAAAAAGAGAGAGAGAAAGAGAGAAAGAAAGAAAGGATTGATGCACCAGCCAGGGTGCAGGGTCATTAAGGGGCTGACTAGTGTGCCCACAGCGCCAAGGGGCATATTTATTTGTTGTTTGTTTTTGTGTGTTGCAGCCCTCCAAGAAAGGCAATTAAAGTTTTGCACGGCTTCATTTCTCTTACATTCTCTCTCCTCCAATTCTTTCCTTTTTTTCTTCCTCCCTCCCTCCCTTTCTTCCCTTCTTCTTCTTATTTGCTTCTTTCTCTCTTTCATTATTTTATGCTTTCTTTCTTTCTTTCTTTCTTTCTTTCCTCGCTCTTTGCTTTCTTTTTTCTCCCTCCTCCACATTCGCTTCATCCCTCCCCCTCTCTGTCCACCCCCTCTCTTGTTTGCTGTCCCATTGGTTTTATTTCCTCCGCTGCCCACCTCCGCGCTGACCAGGCATCCCTTCATCATCTTATCATTTTTTGGGTAATGGCTAAAAAAGGCCCCTAAATGTCACATCGGCAAAATAGCTGACATTATATCCCTTTCAACACACAACGTACTGTTTTCTAAGTGTTTGTGTGTTTGTGTGTTTGTGTGTGTGTTTGTGTGTGTGTGTGTGTGTGTGTGTGTGCGTGCGTGCGTGCATGCCAGGCTGTATCACTGCACCAAGGGGAGAGGTTATCATAAAGTGCATCAAAAAGCCTTACTTTATGAAGTCCTCCTTTTCAGGACAAAGGTAGTGGATAATGCCTCTGAAAAGCACCACATCTCTAAGCCCAACAAAGGAGCTCTACACACACACACACACACACACACACACACACATGCACACCTGTTGTACCCACTTGTTCGGCCAGGCCATTCACCACAGGGATCGGGTTCAGAACTCCACCGAAAATGCAACAGTGACACTTGCAGCACAAAACCACTAAATGTATAAGGAAAGCAACTTAACTACTGTGCCATAGACATAACAGCATTTGACAGTAAAGTTAATTTCTGTTGTTCAGTTCCTGATGTTGCTAGATGCTTTGATGCTTTAGATAAAAGCTTCTGCTTAATCCTGTCGTAACCTTAAAATACTGGATTTGTTAATACTGCCTAAGAAGGGATGCCAACAGTGCGCTTTTCTGTGCCTCTCGTTTTTTTTCATGGCTGTTTGGGATTTGCAGATCCAATGTTTTATTTTATTTTATTTTTAATTAAATTTCACCAACAGTAATTATGCATTGCATCTACCAAATAAGTAAATACATAGATACAGTCTATGAGTAGGCCAAATGAGAAAAGAGCAAATCAGAAAGCTGTGAATGGGAACCATATGTTTCAGAGGGCTGACTGTCAGAAAGCAGTGCATGCACCTTGCACTGAGGATTTTCAGAGACCCCAGAATTCTGCGGCTGGTCTTCACATATTTCTGGCTGTCACCTGGGGTAAGGATATTTTTGGTTTACCCTGTTATGTTATATCTACCAGGCATATTAACATTTAGGCATTTTGAACTGTGTAGGTAATGTGTAGGTAGTCCAGTGTATCGCTACCTCTTAATAACTACGTCAAGTTCAGTCATCCGTAAAAGACCTAGTGCTAGCTAGCACATTAAATTTTGAGAGACATTTTTAAAATTATTTTTGGCACTATTGTGATAGTAGTATTGTAATAGTGCTAATCCTGTTCAACAATACCCTACTAGTGTAATGGCAATGTGTTCCCACCTCTACTCTCTTTCCAATGTTGGTGTTAATGCTAGCTTAGGGCTTGTGCTAGTTTGATGCTAGTACTAGTAGCTTGGTGACTTCAGAGCAGTAATGAGCTGGTATAGTCCTTATAGGCTTTGCCACGACTGCAACCAAAAGTGACAAACGGGGTTATTTTCAAATGGTGCGTGGTGGTTAACATCTAGAAATATTGTTCTTGACTTTGCTTGCCGTTAGCTAGCATTGCATCAAGCATTGCTTCTAATAACATTTCCCTCCTATATGATGTTTTGTCAATAACATAGTTTCACATTAGGCCACCATAGGGCTTATCTTATTAATAGGCAGCACTGCTATTTTTAAGGATGTACTTTTAAAAGTCATTTAATACATTTGAATGGAGTCAAGTACGTTCTGGAAAGGGGGCAGAGTGAACTATTTTTCACTTAAGATACAGTAGAAAGTGAAGGGTGACCGGATTTCCCCAGTTTCAGATGTCTGGTCACTTTATAATACAGTATGGCTAAAATATTAAACTTTTCATTTGCAGAATTAGGGAAATTGAAGAACGTCGTGCCCCTCTTTGTGAAACAAATCAATACACTTGAAACTGCAATTCAGGTCCAGGCAGTCAAGCAAAAATTCATACCGTCTGTCTGAAATTAGAAAAGGGATGTGCTAAATGCACTCTCTGCGTGAGGAAATAAATTACAGTAGCAGAGGGCTGCATTTAATAGTTTAATAAGATTCTTCTGTTATGGAATGAAAAATGAAATTAAATTTTCCAAAATTAGTGTCTGTGTAATTTTACTTCAAGAAATTCCAAATGACTGTTTTATGTATTTTCATTTTGCAGAATTTCAGTTTGCACTTGTGTGCATGTGTGTATAAGTGTGGGTAGGGGATGGCAGCGGTTGGTTGGTTGCAATGCCATTATGGAGTATTTTGCTGTTGGGGTGTGTGGGCTTCAGTTAGCTCTGATTATATCCCCTGGTAGAGCAACTGGATCATAGTTTGGTCTGGTGCACTGATGTAGTTGAAAGAGTGTCGAGAGACAAGTTCTGGTGAGATATAAGAGCGTTATCTACCCCCAGCGCGAATAAATCAATTTGAAAGCAGGGTGGGAGGGCAATCCGTCAAGAGTGAGCAAATAAAACACAAACACAAAAGTCTCATCTAACACAGCTCACAGCTTACCCCACTGACTAAACAACTTTCAAATGAGTGTAATTTTCTACCTGATGAGTTTAATGTAGAGTTTAATATCACTTTCTCTGTGTACACTCGGCTGCATGCCTGAAGCAGAAATAAGGTTTATCGCTCTCTCTTTCTATCACGTACACACACAGACACACAGACACACACACACACACACACACACACACACACACGCACACACACACACACACACACAGTTACAGCCGCAGTTTCCCAGAAAGACATTACAGGGCCAAATCCGATTTTATACACACGAGGCACTACAGTGCCCTCCGAAAATATAATTTACCCTCTGACAGTGCCTTTGCTCCCTGTCTTACCTAACCTGGATGCTAATGTTTACTTTGTCATACACCCACTCATTTGCTATTCGCCGTGCTGGAAGGGAGGATGCTGGGGAAGTGTTGCCTTAGCGCTGTGCGGAGGGATTTAGGCTGAGCCCCCTGAGAAAGCCCAGAGCCTGCCGGTGAGTCACTACGGCGACAAAGAGGGATGATATGATACACTGGAGAGAGACAGCCATGGTGATTATTATGCGCCAGACATGCACCTGATGAGGACACACACACACACACACACACACACACCGCAAACACACACATGGGGGTGCACACAGGCACACAAAAACACACACACACACACACACTGACACACACCGCTAACACACACATGGGGGTGCACACAGGCACACACACACACACACACACACACACACACACACACACACACACACACACACACACACACTGCAAACACACACACATGGGGGTGCACACAGGCACACAAACACACACAGTTTGACATAGTCTCTGTGCTTCTTTGTGTGTGTATATAAGTCAGGGAGAAGGTATGGTGCAAGAGAAAGAAAGAGGGAGAGAGAGAGGTTTGACATGGACTGTATGGTTTGTGTTTTGGAGAGAGGGAGAAAAAAAAGTCTGGTGCAAAACAGAGAAAAAGACAATGGACATGGTGTGTGTGTGTGTCTCTGTGTTTGTACATATGTATGTGTGTGTGCTTGTGTGTAAGGAAGGAGTGAGCTCACTTCCTCAACAGTATGCTATCATGCATAACAAGCTCCAGGTAGCCACTCTCTCTACCTTCTCAATGTGCCATGGAGGATATACACAAACCCACGCACACAAGTAAGTTATCCCCCGCCTCTTCCTCTCTCTCTCTGCTCCTTTTCTCCTCCTTCTCTCTCTCTCTCTCTCTCTCTCTCTCTCTCTCTCTCTCTCGTGCTCTCTCTCCCTTTCTTTCTCTGTCTTTTTTTACCTAAATGCAACCCGGAGAGCTGAGTGTGGGCTTTCATTAAAATTCTACACAGGGGTCTAGGGTGAGCTACAGAGCAAGTGAGCGAGCAAGTAAAATAAGCGCCATGCTGGCTGTCGTTCAGTGCAGCTGCGTGGGGGTCCATCCAGGTTACATAAGACAGACGCTAGACACCTGCTCACCTCAGAAGCACTTGTCTCACACCACCCACCTCAACCCCACCCCTGTCTCCTCCTCCTCCTCCTCCTCCTACTACTACTCCGTCTTCTCACACCCACCACCTTACCTCCACCTTCTTGTCACGCCCAGTATTTGTGTGCAAGACAGGCTCCAGGCCCACTCACCTCTAAGGGACCTGTCTCACACCACCCACCTCAGTACCACCCCACCCCACCTCCTCCTTCTCCTCATCCTCCTCCTCCTCCTTTCCCATCTTCACCTTCTGACAACAACCACCTCAGCCCACCCCTGCCACCTCCACTTCCTCCTCCTTCTCCTCCTTCTCCTCCTCCCCCATCTTTGCCTTCTCACAACACCCACCTCACCTCCACCCCACCTCCTCCTCTTCCTCCTCCTCCTCCTCCTTCCCCATCTTCGCCCTTTCTCACAACACCCACCTAACCTCCACCCCACCTCCTCCTCTTCCTCCTTCTCCTCCTCCTCCTCCTTCCCCATCTTCGCCCTTTCTCACAACACCCACCTCACCTCCACCCCACCTCCTCCTCTTCCTCCTTCTCCTCCTCCTCCGTCTTCCTCATCTTCGCCTTCTCACAACACCCACCTCACCTCAACCCTTGTCTCATCCTCCGTCCCTCCTGACTCCCTCCTCCTGACCTTTGTAGCCCTGTCCTGGCATTTAGCCGTCACGAGGTGGAGAAAGCATGGCCTGCTTATGTGAAATGGTATACGCGTTGTTCTCATCTGCATTCTAGGGGCCACCCACATTGACGCTCCTCGATTCACTCATGAAAATGAATGATTAAAAATGTGACCTCACATGACAGCTAAACATGACTATTTTCCAATACCCACCACCACAATGTAAGAGAGACAGAGAAAGAGATAGCGATACATTTAAAGAGAGAGCAAGGAAGAAGAAGAGAGAGAGAGGGAGGAAGAGAGAAAAAGAAAGATAGAGGAAGAGAGAGAGGGAGCAAAAATCACAGAGGTGGGGGAAGGGTTAGATGGGGTGTGGGAGGGATTCAATTTCACATAAGTCTGATTTCATTTCTCCATCTTCCTGTTGTCTTCTCTCTCTTGTTTTCTTCCCCCCCCTTTCTCATAGGAACAAGGCAGTCTTTACTGGGCATGTGAAATGGTAGTGGCACGGGGTTGACAGGAGTATTATTTATCAGTGCGATATATGTGAGAGCAAAGCTAAGGATGCCTGATTTCCATAAGTTCGTGCTCTTCTGAAACTTTGTGTACGTGTGGGAGAGAAAGGCAAAGCAATAGAGAGACAGAGTAATAGAGAGGGAGAGAAAGACAATGAGAGAGAGAGAGAGAGAAAGACAGACAGTGAGGGGGGACAAGCAGAGAGAGAAAGAGATAGAAGAAGAGATTGATTATGATCACTTTTGTGTGTCACTTTCAAGAGCAAAAAACAAAGTAGGCCTCCATTAGCATAGTTTTAAATTCAGGCGCATAATTCAGGTCATTCTTCTCAAAATGACTATCGTGCTGGCAAATAAGGACGTTAGCCATTTGTCAGTGAGTGCAGGAACATAAAAATAAACACCTTAAAAGTGCTCTTAAGGCGTCCAGAGAGCCCACTTCAAGAAGAGCACAAGATCATTGAGTGGGCTAGACAGCAGAGAACTGGGTGAAGCTACACTAGCAGACCTTCCTGTAAAGAGTGTGGCTACTCTCCATAGGCAATCGCTTACTTCATGCAGGGTAGACAATTTTGAAAACCACTTTGCTCGCCCACTACCAATCACGGCCGATTGGCAAAAAAAGTCAAACAGCTTGGGGGACCCAGGTTCGAATCTGGCCTGGGTCATTTCGCAACCCTACCCCATCTCTCTCCCACTCACTTCCTGTCCTGGTCTTCACTGTCCTATCACAATAAAAAAGGCAAGACGCCCAAAAAATATACTTAAAAAAAAAAAGTTGTGTAGCGAAATTCAGTACAGAGCGGAATTACTATGAGAGCGCTAGTCTGGCTAAAGACCCACCAACACAGCTCCCCCTGCAAATCCATCACGTTTCCCTCAGGAGGGCCCATGAAAAATGCTGACAGTGTCCTTGCTCCCTTAAGGCATGTTTGTACTGTATGAAGGCATTATATTACCAGGATAATGCACGTGTTGCCTTCTTTGAAACACGCTGTGCTTGGCTGAGTTTGCCTGGTGCATGATAAGAACCAACATAAAAGTAAAAAAAACCCCAAATAATTGAATAAAGAGATTGCACTATCAGGCCAAAACAAATGTTTAAGGCATTTTCAAAAGTAAAATACATAAGTTACTAAATAAATACACACATACACACTTAAATAAATAAATGATACATTTGACAGTCAACAGTTAAAAAAGGAGCTTCGCATATCTCAGGACAACACCATGAATAAATAAATACCTTCATGGATATAAACCTTACATCCTGACAGAAAAAAGCAAGCAGGCAAGCAAACAAACAAACAAAATCCAGCAACAACCATAACGCTAAAGGCTGAATAAATGACCTTTAAAAAAGGTTACACATTTGTTTTTACAAATGATTGGTTCCCCTCTCTGCATGGTCCTATTTGTTCACTACGGGGGCACATTTTTTCTTTTTTTTTAAGACCATTTGTGTCTGTAAACGTAGTCTATGTTTCAAAGTTTACGTGTAGAGTATGCAGGAGTGTACCTATGTATATGTGCATCATGTTCTCTCTCAGAAGGCATATAAATAACTGTCAGTTCAGTTGTCCTGTGCGTGTGTGTGTGTGTGTGTGTGTGTCCTTGTTGGAGTCTATCTGTCTGGTACAGAAACATTATCTAAAACTAATCATACACATATGTATCCATATTTACCCTTGTTTGATTTTATGGTATGTGTGTGTGTGCATGTGCATGTGTGTCTGTGCGTGCATGTGCGTGTGTCTGTGTATGTGTGTGTGCGCGCATGTCTACATGTGAATGTGTGTGTGTGTGTGTGTGTGTGTGTGTTAGTCACAGTTAGCCTCCGGTAGCAGCGCCTCCACAGTTGTGTGTTTGTACTGTAAGTGTTTGTACATGTAGCTCCCCACCATCTCCTAAGGGTGCAGGCTTACTCACATCCTCCCTGTCTGCCTTTAGACACCAGCCTTAATTGATTCCACTCAACCCACTCCTTTGCTAGTAAGGTTAACACTGCCTTTGAAAAATGCAACTTAACCCAGATGCTAGATAAAAGCACATACTGTCCCATCAAATGCTTCATCAAAAAAGTGTGCCGTCTCTTTTCATAAACCTCAGTTGAAATAAATAAATATCTCAGTTGCGTACATATATCTTGGGTGGTTCTGCAGTTTCTGAACTACTAGGAAATTGAAGCAACTTCAAGAAACAAATTAAGCTGGATGTATTTATAGACTTTTTGTGAGAGCTTCTCTTGGGAGGGCTCTTGGGAGGGCTCTTGGGAGGGCTCTTGGGAGGGCTCGATTGTGCCACTAATTGTGACATGCATCATCCCACTTTGTTGTCTCCCTATAAGAAAAAAAAAAAAAAAGAAAATATACTCTGTATATAAACATGGCGTCTCTTTTTTTTAATTGCTGTCGACATTAACAAAAAACCCTGTGCCAGTGCCAACAAACTGTGACATGGACGCTCAATAGTTTATGGTCTTTCTTTAGGAAGAGTGTGGCTAAAATAGAGTGGGCAGACAGCCATTACAGCACTTGCCCTGCCTGGGAGAAAAAAAAAAAAAAAACGTGAAAAAAGTAAGTGGTCAAAATTTCACTGATGTGGACAGTGTGGGACAACAGGGCACAATGGCTTTGATGCTGAATCAGTGAAGCAGAGAAGCAAAGAGGGTGGGATGGCTATCTCTGCATAAAAACATAAAAATACCACATCTACAAAAAAGAACACTTGAAAGTCAGTCAGGCATATGTGGCAGAAGCTGTCTCCTAGGTCTTTTAGTCTCCTGACCATTTTTAGCTATTCACTTTGAGCAACTGTGTGTCAGTAGACATGTTTACAGAATGGGTGCTGCAGATAAAAAGAGAATCCACGAGAGCGTTTTTTCTTGGGGGGGGGGGAGGCTTCAGCTCCTGAAGGGAGAGATGAAGACTGAATCGCTTCTTTCTGTGTGCAGCCGACACCGTGCTGTTATAAAAGAGCTGTACTCGGGGAAATCATCTCACTCGTCTCTTTGAGGGCGAGCTAATGACATTATTGGCTGACCACAAGCAACCGGGAGACATGCTGCTCTCCCTCGCCACTCTTATTTGTTTAAATGGAGTCATCACTCTCATGGAAAGTTGTTTGGTCTCTTTGCTCAGGGTGCTAATCATTGTGTAATTGATTAGGGTGGCTGTGTGCCCTGAGGACAAACATTGACCCAAGCCGGTAAGCATCGGTCACCCAGGCCAGGTGGCGGTGTCCTCAAGGAGGAGGTGAAATTATCTCGTAATGGTCCCGCAGCACCCTGGTTTGATATTTTCACTTTGTCATTTCTCAGTACTGTTACACTGACCACGTGGCTACAATGTGGAGATTTGGTGTCTAAAATGTCTATTTACACTACTACAGTCCCACCTTAGTGGTTAATTGATCCAGGGGCAGCTAAGAACTTTCAGAACATATGTGAAAATGTGTGATAACTCATCTGACGCCTCTTAAAAACCTTTGCTCTCCTTTTCATTTCAGAAATTAGCAGTTACTGTACACTGTGGAGATAGTGTTGTTATCAGCACGTTCTTGGTTCTAATTGGTGTTTGAAATCTGAGATAAATTAATTTTAAACGGTGACCTTTCCTCAACCTGCTCATCAAATCTTTTTTGACATAGAGGTCAGGAGACCGCAGGCTCAAGCAAATCTGACTGGCAGGGAAGATTAATTTCAAACAAATCCTTCAAACCTGCTGACAGCCGCTAACAATATCAGGATCTCTGTGACCCCAAAACACCTTCACATAAAATGTTTAATTAATTTGCCCAATTATAATATAAGTAGACAGGGCCTCAAAAATACGTGAAGAAGAAAAAAAGGGTGAGATGGTGGGTGGAAAATAATTAAAGTTTTCTCCTCCCAGCCGCTCACTTAGCGTTGTTTGTGTATGTGAGTCAGCAGATGCAGGGCGACCTCGGAGGCAGAAGGTCAGAGGCAATGAAGGAAAGGTGCAGGCAGAGGGGAGCTGGGGCATCCGGCAGCAGTCAGCAATGGGAGAAGACAGAAAGAGATTGAGAGAGATAGATGGAGGAAAAAATAGTGTGTGTGTGTGTGTGAGAGAGAGAGAGAGAGAGAGAGAGAGAGAGAGAGAGAGAGAGAGAGAGAGAGAGAGAGAGAGAGAGAGAGGGTGCATACATAGTCCAATTGAATTTCAAATCTTGTTTTTCTATTTTTGTGAGAACTGGCAAAGGCATGGGAGCTCTGCAAGCAGAATTGCTCCAAAAGAAAAAGAAAAAAAAAACATTTAGCTTTTGGGCATCTCTGTACTCCTTTGTTGGATAATTGGCTCGATCAACCTACATTACTGTTCCATTGTAAAGACACAAGAACAGTTAATTACCCATAAATAAAGACAATGTGATGTGACGCAGCACCCATTTAGACTAGCGAAATCAATTCTGTCCCTGACAGACCACAGATGCGCGCATAAAGACCTTTTGATGTCTAGACATCAAACCTTGTCCCAATCTCTCCTCGACGGTTCAGATCTCACTCAGCGCTGTCAAAAACGACAAAAAAAAAAGAAAAGAAAAGAAAAAAGGGGCACTGCAGCAACCCAGTCTGAACTTTACTTCCCTGACATGAGTTGAAAACAAAAAAGAGTGTGTGAGAAAAAGATAAAGACAAAGAGAGAGAGAGAAAGCAACACAAAAGAGTTGGGGGGGGGGACTGCCAAAAGAAAGTCGCCTTGTCAAATAGGCCAGACTCCCTGCATTGTTAGGACATTTGGTCTCCCACAGCTAAGAGGAAGAAACTAAACTAGGTTCTCATGCTGTCTATCCCTGCTCAAAGTGCCAATGTCACTTCCCCGGTCTGCCATCGGTATAATGCTACAGCATTCTGCCACCTCAGAGACTAATGGGCAAACTACACTTTCCAGTTATCTACACTGCTCAGTACTGTTCCTTCGATATTTTTTTAAAGCCACCCTTCCCCTTCCCACCCCCTCTATTTAATTTCACGAGTCCAAACCCTTCTGAAATTATTGTGCCGAGCTCAGACGTGGCAACGCACCAAATTAATACACAGGGATTGATTGTGTTGTGCAAGCAGCGTCAGAGTTGGAATACATTTAGCACATTTCACAATGCCCCAGACATCTCCCCTTCTGCAGAAGCGAGCGAAAATTAAATGTAAATCGTTGCAACTAAAATGGTTGGCACACACAAAAAAAAGAGAAGTGGTACTTCATGGGCACGTGGCCTGCAACATGTGGCGCCGCTTCGAATCGATGAGCATGCTCAGCTTGAGCGAGGGTCCTGGTCTGAACAGGCTTTACCCAGTGGCACAAAAGCATACTGGATCCCCACCTGCTTTTTTTTTCTTGCTAATTAAAGGCGAGAACAATTAACTTGATAAGCATCACTTAATATCTTCCCCAAAGAACAGACCCCAGGATTTACAAAACAAACAGGTCTGATTCTTCCTCTGCCTCTATTATCTTGTCAATGTGCCACGTTAAAAAAAAGACTACAGGTGGAAAAAATGTGGGTAATGAAGAATGTTTTTTTTTTCAGTGAGTTTCTAAGACTAAAGTGATATTTAATTGGCACATTTGTGATGCAATTCTGGTTGGAGGCTACTCATGTAAGATCAAAAGAAAAAAGAACACCTGCTTGATTCTGGCTATTCCAAACATTTACTCCTACGGTAGCCACAAGAGACCAAAACACCTGGCTGTGGAGTCTGCTGTGTCCTCTCAAGTGTTTCCCACCCACTCAACAAAAGTCATCATTGCTCCAACCCTTAGCCCACCCCCATTCATTTTCCTGCTTTTGTATCCTGGTGTTACTACTACTACTGCTGCTGCTGCTGTTGACGTGAAACCCTCAACCCCACTTCACAGTTTCTGCTGGGCTGACACCCCCTTCCAGTAGTCAAGGATATCGTGCAGGTCTTCGTCCTTGGCAAACTGGACCTTCTTCCGCAGGGCGTGACCGGCAGCGATGTAGGCCTCCTCTCTGGGGCTCTTCCTGTAAGGGCGGAAGCGCTCCCAGATCCTGAGGGTGCTTTCGGAGGAATACTCGGGGCTGGAGGAGTAACCCGAGTAGTTATGGTGCCGGGGCGAGAGCTGGGAGTAGGCCGCGTCCCTCTTGGTGCGTGCGAGGGGCTTGAGGAAGGAGGCCTTCTGGGCGGGGGAGTCGGTGGCGCCCTCATAGTAAAGGGCGGGGAAGGAGTGCCGGTGTTCTGAGCAGTGGTAATCTGGGTGCACCTCTAGATGGTGCTGCTGCTGCTGCTGCGTCTGCTGCCTAGTGCCTCCTCCACCACCACCACCAACACCACCACCACCTCCACCACTACCGCAGACACCGACGCCGCCACCACAGCCACCCCCACCACCACTGCCCCCACCGCCACCACCTCCTCCCCCGGTGTCACCGCCTCCCCCGCCTCCGCCGCCACCTCCCTGGACACCCACCAGAGGCAGCCTCTCTAAGGGCACCTCCCCGCACCGCACCGGGCTCCCTTTGTCTGGGTACTTGCAGCCGTCAGGGCTCCTTGGCTCTGGCACATCCAGGCTGTACACACGAGCGCTCTTCACTGAGCCGCCGGACGAAGAGACGCTGCAGCGTGGCTTGCCGGGGGGCACCACGACCACGGCAGCATCCGCACTCAGCTGCCGCTGAAGGGGCCGTGCCGTTGCTGGGGGAGGGTCCCGGTATGGAGGGGAGAGGAACCCCCCTCCGCTGATGCCGGGCCGCTCAGAGAGGGGCAGGACAAGAGGGACGGGAGGCGGGGGGATCATTTTAGGGGAGGCAAGGATTTGGCAAGATTCGGTGATGCCAGGGGACAGAGGGATGAGCCTTTGGGGCAGAGTTGTGACACAAGCAGGTGACGGAGGTACCGGGTTGTCTGCTGTGGTCACTGCGGCCACCCCTGCTGCTGCCACAGCTACCGAGTCGAGCTTGAGCGCGTCGATGCAGTTGTTGATGATCTGGTTGACCTTATCCACCTCCTTGGCAATTGTGGAAATCTCCGACGTGGAACCCCGGCCGTCGTCATCGGAGTCCTCTCCCCCATTGGGCCCATTCTCACCTCGCATGATCTCTGCGCCTGGTCCTATGATGCCGCCATCGCAGACCTCACCAGCAGCAGAGGTGCGTATGTCCATGTAATTTCCTTTACTGGTGGCTATGGCCTCTGAGAAAGCCGTGGCCATTTTCTCCACCTGCGGGAGGGTGGAGAGGCGTGAGGTGCTGGTATTGGCCGAGCTGTGCAGCATGCCCAAGCTGGACGATGTAGATGAGGGCATCTTGCCATGGTGGTGCTGATGGTGTGTCTGCTCGTGGAGCTTCTGCAGTGCCGACGGGTCATTGGCGACTGCCGCTGCCGCTTCTGGCCCATAGCGCATCTCCAGGATGGTCTTCTTCACGCTGATGGACTTCTGCTTCTCCTCCTGCATGCGGTGCCGACGGAGGCAGTAATAGACCAGGCCTAACACAATGACCATGCCGAACAGGCAGCCCAGTATGGTCATGATGTAGTGCGTAGTGGTGGAGCGGCTGGCGCGCAGGTCTTGCGGTGTGGCAGGCCGTGTGGCAAACTCCACACAGGTGTGGTTGTAGTGCTGCGAGTTGCGTATGGACGCCACGCAGTAGGTGTAGTTGGTGTGAGGCGTCAGGTCCCTCAGAATAACCTCCTCCCTCTTGAGTTTGAGGTTCCTCATGTCAGATGGGCTTGTGTGGTTGTACTTCGTGAGGACGTACATCTTCTTGAACGGGCTTGGGAGCTGCACAAGCAGTGTGGCAGAGTACGGGGTCACCGACTGCAGTTTGAGGCTGATGCTGTAGGTAGGGTTGTAAGTGGATGTGGCAGTGGGCTGCGGATCGGGGAGCTCTGGACCCATCCCTGACCCATACGGATCTGGTGGATCGGAGGTCCTGATCGGCCCATCCCCGCACTTGTACCCCAGGACCGCCCTCGCATTTCGCCCGTGTCCAGGGACAGGGCTCAGCAGCGGGAAGGTGTTCAGCTCCTTGGGGGTCTCACACTGAAGCCGATCATAGGTGTGCGTGACGTTGTTAAAGGCCTCCAGCCAGGTGAGGAAGCTGTAAAGGTCGCAGTCGCAGTGGAAAGGGTTCCCAGCCAGCTCGCACACTATGAGCTGGTTGAGCATGGTGAAGGTATTGGGGTTGATCCGCGCCAGCCTGTTGGAGGACAGGTCGAGGCTGCTGAGGCTGGGGCACTCCCAGAAGGCGTTGGTGGCGATAACCTCGATGAGGTTGTGCTGCAGGAAGAGGCTGTTCATGCGGCCCAGCCCTCGCAGGATGCCCTCGGTCAGGTTGGTCAGCTTGTTGTAGCCCAGCTGCAGCACCTGCAGGTTGGCCTGGCTGGCGAAGGCGCCGTCCTCGATGTACGAGATCTCGTTCTTGGTGAGGTTGAGGTCGGTGAGGTTGGTGAAGCGGCTGAGCGAGCTGAAGAAGATGGCCTTGATCTTGTTCTCGTTCAGCCGCAGGTCGTGCACCGTGCTGTTGATCTGCTGCGGGAAGGTCTCGTACGGCGGCTGGTTTTGGCTGCAGATAGCCAGCCACACGTAGCCTTTCTCCCCTTCGATGAGCCAGCAGTCCCCACGTGCCAGGCCGGGCAGGCACAGTGAGATCAGTGCGAGCACAGGGAGAGCGAGGAGGATCGAGAGGCCGAGAGGGGAGCCACTGGCTGGGCAGGTCCTGCTGGCCATGCTACGAGAGATCACAAGGGGGAGGTTTCCTTGGGAGTAGAAAAAAAAATCAAACCGTACCGGCAAGAGTAAGGGAGTCTAGGGAGAGAGACCTTTGGTTCAAATAAAAAAAAGTACAAGCAGCTGTGGGAGAGAAAGAGAGAGAGAGAGAGAAAGAGAGAGAGAAAGAGAAAGAGTGAGAGCAAGGTGGTCCAAGCACAGAGACAAGGGAAAAGAAGGGGACGTCTCTGAGGGTTCTCACAGCTCTGCAGGCCACATGGCAGCGGATGTAGTCCCCATTTTAGGTCTTCAAGGCTGACGAGGAGTGGTGCCACGGAACGCAGCTATGAGTCATGGCTTCTGACCTCGAGGCTCCGTGCTGACTGTTTAATGACTGCAGGGCTCAATTCGTCTGTAAACAACAAAACAAACAGAAGAGACAGCAGAAGTATTAGTGTTGCACTGAGGTTTGCTCCTATAGGAACAATTGTCAATGCAGAATTAATATTTAATCAAAGGGAGTGTGATTAAAAATGCTGTAGCATTTGTTATACGTCCTGAATGTGTCACATCCAAGCCCTGTATGTGTGTGTGTGCGTGTGTGTGTGTGTGTGTGTGTGTGTGTGTGTGTGTGTGTGTGTGTGTGTGTGTGTGTGTGTGTGTGTGTGTGTGTGTTGTGTGTGTGTGTGTGAACTATTGACAGAAATAATTTCTAAAGAGGCTTTGGATCTTGAAACAAACCCCTGAGAACACTGGTGACAGCCAGTAATTAGAATGCTCCATTTCTCACATATTTATGGAGACTTTTGCCAAACTAAGTAAATACTTTTATTGTAAAAAATAAATGAATGTCAGTTCTAAAGTGTGTTCAGGTCCAAGTCGGCATCAAAAGAACAAGTGAAAAACCCATAAAAGCTATCCACCGTCCTTTCATGTTGCATTTATGAGGCAGAACCATACGGCGGTGAAAGCATTTGTTGAACCATAAAAAACAATAAAGGTTTCTGGGTTGTTGTAAAAGGGGAAATAGTGGCCTAACAGGGGAAATAGAATGTGGAGTGCCATGATAATTTGCATTTTATAAGACCAAACGTGTCACTGAATGATTCAGGCATATTTCATGGATTAGTTTTGGATTACAAGCTAATCCAAAAGAGCAGCACGAGGTGGCATTAGGAAGCACCCTCCATCACCTCCACCACCACCACCACCACAGCACAACGGTTTCCCTGGTGACTGGGTCTTTGAGTTCAGCTGCAGCTAAAGAGTAAGATGTGCTGTTCTTGAAACAACCATGTCCTGTAACAAACTTTGTTGGATTTTATAATAACACCAGCTAGTGAGTTATCAATCAATGCTCCCTTATCTCCTTGGAAATCATTGATATCCAACTCTCTCACTGCGGGACTCTCAACATGTTCAGCGCGGCAATAAAAAGGTTATCTTCAACAAATCACTCAAGGTTAACTTACTATTGCACACAGCTGTGTGCTTAAGTTCTTCAGGCCCATTCATAACAAGAACTGTAATAATAATGCTAGCTTATATGCGCTAGCTATTATGATATCCACACAGAAAAATGATACTTTATACTGTAGGCAAGATTGTTGTGTTGAGTCTAAATAACAGATAAGGCATGAGGTCATATCAATTGGAATGGATTTAAATGAGCTGTCAGTGTTTTTACTGTTCATCAAACCGTGCCTAAAGTGATCCCAGAGATCATTTTGCATTCCCTTAATCTGTCAGCTCAGCCAACACCTATTTAAAAGACAATGTTATAGTTACCTTTATAGCTATCATTCCCTTTAATCTATGGTCCTGAAAAAAATGGTTTTAGCAGTGTTAAAGCCATGCTATTACATTCTGTAAGTCACAGGAGTGCTGGTACAACAACTATTTCACTATACAATGGGTATGAGACCCTTTCAATGTCACGAACCTGTTTTCCTGGCATAGTTTACCTGGTGAGCTATAGCCTTATAAATTGGGTTTCAGGGGGAGGTTTTCTAAAATGGCGGCCACAGTGAGGTGCTGGTGGAGAGTGGGGTTCTACTAATGTTCCACCAAAAACCAGACACAGTTTGTTTTTCTGGGATTTAACTGTCAGGGTATTAGTGGACAATGCAGGGAGGGTTTCATTGTGAGCTCATGCCATGCACCATTTAACTCTCAACAGAGATCACGTTAATTCAGTGCTTTTAAGGTGGTGGTGGTGGTGGTGGTGGTGTGTGTGTGTCTGTGTGTGTTTCTGTTTCTGTGTGTTTCTGTGTGTGTGTCATGATGGGAAAATGTCATCACTCATACACCACCTCCACCATGTTTCTTTTTTGTAGTCAATGTGTAATGAGATTTCCTGATCCTCGAGCAAGGATGAACTTTAAAAAAAATACTAAAAAACAAACGACACACAGCCATAAAGGCAGCATGCTTCACAACAGCCAGAATCCAATCAGAGCATACCTTTCTCCTGGCTCTGTATTAGATATGCATGGATACATCTTAATGCACCCAACACAATAGGCTACATTCAAAATTAAATGGGCCATGCCAATGTTTGGAGCTCTGATATTTCTTGATAATGATTAATGAAAGCTGCCATTCACAGCAGGGTTTATTCTTATGATTAACATCTTATATATAATTCTGCAAGTATCCATTCACTTATTATAATGAAAATTCATTGATAGATATCTATATTTTCATTTTGTGTTATCTCTTCTTCTAGACTGTGTGTGTGTGTGCCATGTATTCATCCAATATAATAATACAACAGCACCGCAGTGATTTGTTTGGTGCCAAGCAAGGCTTTTGCCACATTTCTCTCTAACACACACACCAAAATCTTTCCCTCCTCCATCTTGGGAGTCCCAAGTGAGTCACACTTCTCTCATTACTCCACCTTTGCTCCCACACAAACTCTTACTCACTCCCTCGCTTGCTGAATTATTTGCTCCCTCACTCTGTCACTTGCTTGCTCACTCACTCATGCAATCACTCACTCACTCACTCACTCAGTCACTCCTTTGCTTGGTCAGTCAGTCAGTCAGTCACTCCCTTGTTTGCTTAGTCACTAATTCACTCACTCATGCACTTACTCACTCACTCACTCACTCACTCACTCACTCACTCACTCACCCTCCCTCTCTCCCTCTCTCTTTCTCTTTCCGCTTGTCCAACTGCACTACCGATCTCCATAATTCTCTGCCTGCATCTGACCTGCCTGACCCAGTGCTAGAGTGATCTAATTAGCAAATCCAAACAACAGCACCCGGAAGATGCTTTAATTAGGGTCAACGCTGTGTTTGTGTGCAGGTCTACAGGACCACAACCCGAGACTGATGAGTAGGACGAATAGGAGAACAGGGACGAAAACTAACACCATCCTAAGGAATACTAATCCAGCCAGCAAATACGCACAGAAACAACACTATGTATGACCAGCAGTGTGTAAAGTAACACTGTAATGGGATTCGAAGTGGCACAGTTGGCTTAGGGGGTTCATACGATAACTCTGTGTCTGCGTCTGACCCAAGGTCATTTTCTAGATTCTTTTTGGTCACACTTTCTCACATTTATGTCACTTTCTCCTGTCCATAAAAGGCAGAAAAGTGGGACAAAAAAACTTGAAAAAAACAATACCATTGTGATTTGCCTATTTTGTTTACAGTTTGAGCTGGTGACATTGTCATAGATGGTGGATGTTGTATTGCTTACTCTTGGACTATATTTTCTTGACAACTGAATAAGAATTAGCCCTGTGAGGATGCGAATTGCACAGACAGCTGTGTGTGTGTGTGTGTGTGTGTCTGTGTCTGTGTGTGTGTGTTAATCTTTATTTAGGTGTCCGTAAGCTTAATGCAATACTCCCACCCCTGTGTATTAATTCAGCCTTTGTTTCCCTTCTAAATGAGACACAATGGAAGGGAAGATTGCTTCTGTCTGCCATGTTACACTGACATGTATATACAAGCCTTCTACCCTTTTGCCTCTTGCTCTTTGGTTTCTGTCACTCTTTCTCTCTCCTTCTCTTTGTTTTTCTCATCTTTTTTGTCTCACCCTATCCCCAGTCTTTCTTTCCCTCGTCCCCATCTCTCTTCTTTGCACTGTTGTTCACTGTCTGTCTCCTCTTGTTGCTTTGTTAGCGTGGTGCTTATCACCACACTGTTTTCAATAAACACAAACAACAGAGAGAGAGTGGGGGGGGGGGGGGGGGGGGGTCGGCTTCCTCCATGGCCATCTCTTCTCCTTCACCAGTTTCTATGAGTCCCTTTGGATGGCCTGAGCTAAGAACTAACATTCTTTTCATATGTTTGTTATGTTTTTTTTACCCCTCTACTCCTTCTTTCTTACTCCCCCACTTTCCTGAAATTATCACTGGTGATATCTGTAATTTAATTAGGGCTGGAGGCTAATGGGCGATGGTAATTAGAGCCTCAGAGAGCAGGTGGACCACGCCAGCGCTAACTTCACAGAGTCCCTCGCTTATCATCTGCAGATTCATATCAGCTTGCTTCTGGTGCTCACAAAGAACAGAGGTAGATAGAGAGAGAGATAGATAAATAGAGAGAGAGAAAGATAGAAAGAAAGAAGGAGAAGGAGAGAAAATGGAAGGAGGAGTATTTATGAATACACAGAATAAGCAAAAGAAAGGAAGAGAGAGAGGGAGAAAGAAAAAGAAAGATATAAGAAGGAAGAGGAAAAATTGAAGTAGGGGAGCTTACAAATAATAGACAGAGAAAGAGACAAAGAGAGAGAGAGAAGGGGGATGAATAGAGAGAGAGAAAGAGAGATGGAAGGAGGTGTGATGGGAAAAGATGAAGGAAGGGAGAAAACAAGAGAGCTAAAATGCACACAGCACAAACTAAAATCTGCACCACTGGTCCTTCCTTTTGAACCACTGAGAGGAGTGGTTGCCTGAGGAAGATGGGTCATTACTTTGTAAGTTCTCTCAGGCAGAATAATTTCACAAGATTTCAAGGAATTAAATCTGCTTACTACTCTTCAAATTACTATGATTGATGCTATTATTTGGCCCTGGATCATTAAGGCACTGTCTAAATTGCTTCGTGATAGTTGTATAAGATGCTTTAAGTCTTATGCTTCTACATCCTGCCATTTTATCTACTCTTTCCCAGCCATTAAGAGAGTCTCTAAACATAATTAGATCTAATGATTAAATTACAGCCTCCGCACAAAATCCACAGGAAGAGACACTATGGGAAATAGAGAGAGGTAGTAAAGCAACGAAATGGGCCACAAGGGAGATTGAGTGACAGAGACAGAAAGTTGTCCTTATTACCCCTTTATCCTTTAAATCACACTTTTACAACCATATATTTACCTCAGTAGGTAGTTTCACTCACTCTCTATGCACCGCTGCTTTGCAGTTAAGAAAAAAAAAAAAACATTTATTTGATTGACAGACTTTCTCAGAGCAGCGGAAGCAGTCACAGATGAATACTAAGATCTCTTAGCACTTCCACAGAAAGTAAACAACAACAGAAAGAAAGTCATGTTCTGAGGTAAGAGTGTAGCTCCCTTTGCGGGGGAATCTGAATACAGCACTTTACTCTCTCATTCTCTCATTGTTTTACCCTCTCCAAGCCCCAAGACAGCGCAAACCCACTCAATGAAACATCACTTAGAGCGAGAAGATTGTCTGGAGTGGCGTTTAGTGTTCCTTCTGCCTCGCTGGCCTGAGGACTCAGCTACAGGGAAAAGAGGGCGTGTGTGTGTGTCTGTGTGTGTGTGTGTGTTTGTGTGTGTGTGTCTTATGTGGGGGGGTATGTGTGTGCTTGGAAGAGGAGGTAGGGGCTCCAGACATGCTGCTGTTGTGCCCCCACCGCCTTAGGGTCACCAAAATATGACAATTTCCTCGACCACTGTTCTTGTCCTCCCTTGCCACACACACACACACACATTTTTATACTTTATTTGATCCCACATTACAAGGTAATATTCATTAGGAATCAAATTTTCTGAATGTTCCAAGATTCTAGGCAGTAAGCACATTGCTTTGTGTTTGCAGCTTCAGGGGTACAGGAAACATCGTCTTTTCCATATATACATGCTTCCTATGACAGCTGAGATGGAGCAGTACTTTGCTAGCTGTCTGGCCTTAGCTCTACGTAATCCCCCAATGCAGAGTCCACTGACCACCAGCCTATGTATATGACCTAGGCTACCAAATACCAGTACAATGAGCCGACATCTGTAACCAAGGCTCTCAATGACAGATATTAATGCTTGATATTTTGTGTTTTTTGCACAGTAGGAGTCCTCCATGAACAGGTCGAATGCACATGATATTTCATACAGTGTAACTGTTTTGTCAGCATCTGATAAGCATACAATGTCCGGTGTGTTGGGGATTCCTGAAAAAGTATTTGTAGGTGAATTGAACCATTGTGACTGTACAGTGGTGTGTTTGTATAGTTTCTTATCAGATGTACAGGGGATCTGGGCAGCGATGAGATCCACCAGTCTGTCATGTCTGGCAGTATACAGTCCTTTGTACACACACACACACACACACACACACACACACACACACACACACACACAGAAAGATACACACACACACACTGCCCCACAACCAACCACCCATCCAGGAGGCCAGTCCTAGGCCTGCTCACTGAGACAAATATGTTGTGCCCCCACCACCTTAGGGTCACCAGATTATGACAATTCCCTCGACCACTGTCCTCGTCCTCCCTTGCCTTGCGTGAACTGACTCCTCTATTCTCTAGTCCAACACACACACACACGCACACACACAAAGATACAGACACACAAGACCCCACCCCCCACCCCACATACACACAAGACACCCATACACACAGAAATACACACACACACACACACACACACACACACACACAGGAGGCCAGTCACAGGCCCGCTCACGGAGACAAACATGTTTGCATCATAACGCTCCACTGACATCCCAGGCCCTTTGCCAAAGCAGAACAGGCCGAGCAGAGCAGACCAGAGCTGCCGCTAGCTGCCCGCCCTGTGGACGTGTCAGGGAGCGGAAGGCCAAGGCTAACGCCAATTACTGGAAGCAGACAGCACCGTGGGCCACCAAGCGGAAATTTACCAAAAAAGGGGCATAGATGAGAGGAAGAGAGAGGAGAGCTGCTTTATACAGAAGCTGCTGGGTGATGTCAAAGTTATCTGGTTTCTGTCTCTCGCTTTCTCTCTCGTTCCTGCTCCCTCTGTCTTTCTCTTTCTTTCCCTCTCCCTGTCTCATTAAATCTCTTTCTCTCTCTCTCTTGAGCACTATCTCTTTCTTTTTCTCTCTCTCTCTTTCTGTCTCCATTTGTCTCGTCTTGTACAGTATTTGTGGGCAACATCTGCTGTTGTGCTGTGCGTTCGCCAAAGCCTAGCAGAGCATGAAGAGGAAAAAACACTCAACGTTTCTGACACTGGTTTTAAATGATGTGTGGAACACTCTTTGGAGCCTTCTGCATGTCTAGTTTTTTTAACCCATTTACATGTTTTTTGGTCTCTTGTTCTCTCTCTCTCTCTCTCTCTCTCGCGCGCGCGCGTGCTGTCTCTCTCTCTTTCTCTTTCTCTCTTTGGCATTTTTCCATTTCCCCACATTTAGTCCTCATCTACTCCAGCAAAACAATCTAGTTTCATTTGGTCTTCGGTGGCCTGGAAAGCCTTGGGCCATTTTGGTTTTCCTCAATAACTGCATATACATGAAACCTTGACATGCTAAATAAAGTGCCTTTTTAACTCAATTCACTGTAAATGCAATACACATATTGCATAGTCCAATTATAATTAAAAACATTCAGGGATGGTTCCTGTGGCAACAAAAATAATTTTTAAGAGATCTTTTATCCTACCCTCTATTATTCTTCTAATCAAGTGATCTATAGACATGCTCCCCTTTCAATTTAGTTTATTCATATTACGTATGCTGTTATTTGATGTTTTTATTAGCCTTCCTATTTTACACTTACTTCAGGATTTGCTCTCTGCCTATGGTGTATAACGCATTATGTTTATTGTTGATATAACTGTATCTGCACAGTTTATGTGTCACCTGTCTGAAAAGCCAATGCTAAATGTCCTGTAATAATGCTAAATGTCCTGTAATATGGACAAACAATGGTTTGTTTTTATTCTATGCAATATACATTTATATATGTGTTTATTGTGTTTGTACGAAGAGTATGCACTACATCCATGTATGTACTCTGTGTATAGTCTACATGTGTTTATGTTTATATGCATTCCCTCTGTAGTAAGAGTTCGTCTTACAGTAACTAGGTTACTAAAGGACACATAACTAAGCTTGTTTCAGCAGTGGGTAAGAGCAGAGGGCAAGAGACTGGAGGCCAATAGCATCCGTTATTATATCAATCTGATATCATGAAGAGACCCCCACATGGAGCTTAGAAGGGCAAACAGCAGGTTAGGAGATTAAACTTGAAGGTCAAAGGAGGGCTATTCATCACATTCATTATAGCCTCGCCCTCTTGCCGATTCTTTCTCTCGCTCTTTTTTCATTCTTTCTCTCGCTCGTTGACTCTTTCTGGCTCTGTCTGTCTGTTTGTCTGCCTGCCTGTCTTCAAAGCCTTCTGATGGCTATCTGGGCACTCAACCTCTTGGGCCCTTTGGACGTCAGCACTCTTTGTCCTTTCCCTCTCAGCCTCCTGCCTTCTCTTGACGTGCCCGGTTCGCTGGGCTCCTCTTCTGAGTCAGTAAGTGCCCCAAACAGGTCCCGCTTTTCTGCACAGCTGTTGAAAGACGTGCCCTAAAAGCCTTTTTATTTATTTCTGTGTCTGCAGTCGATAGCACAAGATGAGAAAGCAGCACTAATGGGAGGATAATGATATAAAAACACCAAATTATTTCAGAAAGATGGATGGATGGATGGATGGATGGATGGATGGATGGATGGATAGATAGATAGATAGATAGATAGATAGATAGATAGATAGATAGATAGATAGATAGATAGATAGATAGATAGATACTGTAGATAGATAGATAGATAGATAGATAGATGGATAGATAGATAGATAGAAACACTGGGACCAAACTGATGATTTGATTCTTGTGTTACAAGAATGTCATTTTGTGCCTTGGGTATTGCATGGGAGACAGAACATGAGACTGAGCCATTTTAACAGCACTTCCCTTTGATACAGTCCTCTGTTACATCTCTGTCAACATTGAGTGTCTTATGAATAATGCATGGCTCCATCCCCATAGTTTTATTTTTTTATTTATTTTATTATTTTTGTTTCATTTTTTACTGCCTTGCAAATCAAACAACACTTCAGTGGTCATGTGTGGGTATTTGCTATTGAAAAAAAACCCCGCAGAAATAGCAGAGGCTTACAGGCGCTACCAAGAGCTTTTTCGACTGCAGCCACCAGCAAACTCTCCAGTTGCTCGCAGTTGGGTGGATGTAGGTCGGGGTTTGGCCTAGGGGTGGTTCTTCAATGGCAATGAGAGCACTGATAGCCTTCGCCACATCCTGCTCTGTAGTGCCGCAAGGCAAGGCCACAAAGACCTGGCTGTGTCCAAGCAGGAAAGGGAGGGTGGGAAGTGGGTGGGACTCCTCTATATATACAGGGTTTATCACCAACACCAAGTGTTCTCCTAATATGGTTTGTTCTGGAACGACAAGTTACAGTATGATGGCTAAGTATTTCTTTTTTTTTGTCAAAGAAGCACTTAGCATTGAGCCAAATCTGGCCAAGGTTTGAAGTAGATTTTACTTCCATTCATAGAAAAGAAGCAATTGTATGGTAGATAAGTTACCTCTAAGATAACCAGGCTTTACTCCATTAATAATTTTAAATCAACAGTGACATAAAAAAACTAAGCAATTATATTAAAGCCAAAGCTTGTTGGAGGTTGGAGCAAGAGGCACTCCTTCCACAGCCCATAATGAGCATAATGTTTGCCCAGATGAGTTAATGCTCCAACAGCCTTCTGGATTTTGGAATAAAGAACTGGAACTCTAGCATCAGAGTTCATTTCCATAACCACAAGCTTGTAGGCCCTATCCAGCTAGCTACAAGACATGCTAGGTTAGCTCGACTCAACCCCAACTGACACTCGCTGAAGTTTTGTCAGGCCAACATGTAAGGCATGTAAGGAGGGAGGAGGGTGATTCACTTAAAAAAGAAGGGTGCCTCGGGAGTCCCTCAGTGACAGCTGCCGGGTGTTGCCAGCCAGCGCCCATCTGACTGAGCCGGTTAGCCAGTTCTGACGGCTCGATGTAGAAAAGCGTGACACATTCACCCCATTCACTCCTGAGCACAGCTACTGACTTTAACTTTAACGGCGTACTTTGACAGTGCTGCAGCAAAAAGCCAGTCGTTACGGATAATAGTGTCTTGGTTAATGATGTCTGTGCAGTAAAAAAAAAACAGTAAAAAAAACTCGTGAGACTACCAAAATGAGCTGGGTCCTCCTCAGACACATTGAGAAGACAGCTGAGCACACTGAGCTGTGATGAGACCAAAGCAGAGGAAGGAGTCTTTCGCTACTGGTAATAATAGGGGTTTGAACTGAATGGTTCATCTTGCAGCACTTTGTTCTCCCCACCTCATGATAGCGGTAAGGGCAGACTCCCCCTTGTCATCTTGCTGGACGTGTGAAAAACCACAGCCAAGCAATCCAACCACCCCCCACCCCCCATTCCCCCCCAGGGGAATGTCTGCCTGTCTGACTTGTTTAACAGTCTGCTGTCTCATTTCACACATGAGTCAGCACTATCAGAACCACCGGCTCCGTCTATTCTTGCCCCCCGTTCCATTCGAGGACCGAACAACACTAATGTCTGCATGTATCATCTAAGCGAGTGAACCACAGGGCCTTCCATCACCTGTCACAGCGTTCGCCCACTGCAGATGACACGTCCCCTCACCAGTGAGTCACGCCAGAGCAGGCGTCAAACTTTTGGCCCACTCTGACTCTCTGACAGGAAGCCTCCATCTCGCAACCTTCGGGTTGGTGCTCTCAGAGAAGAAGGTACAGAATTGTACTTTTACTTGTCACACTGGCAGTACCCTCAAAGGCACATAATTGTACCCTTTAACCCCTGCTTTACAACTAGTTTGTACCTTTCTCCAGAGCTGAACAGGTAGACATCAGTATCTTAAGGATCAAAATATTGGGCTTTGGGGGTACATCAATGCTGACTGTACTTTAAGATACAGATTTGTAGGCCTATTGTCCCATCATCTGTGTACAAACGAGTTGTAAAACAGTGTTTAAAAGGTACAGTTATGAGCTTTTAAAAGTACTGCCCATGTGACAAGTAAAAGTACAATTCTGTACCTTCTTCTCTGAAAGTGTTGTCAGCCTGTCTTCTGAGTCAGGCAGGGCTGGTGGGAGAAGAAGCTGGGGGGGGGGGGGGGGGGGGTAAACAAGGAAGTCAGCTCCTCTTGAGGACTTCAGTCAGCCCCCCTTGGGGACTTGTGGGAGAGGAAGCTGAAGGGGGGAAGGGGGAATGAGGAAGTGACATGATGCAATGTCTGACTTCACAGCATGACAGACCGCTTCTTGCAATGGCTCGCCTGAAGCCTTTGTCCTCTCTCTGCCTCTCTCTCTTTCTCTCTCTCCCTCTCTCTCTCTCTCTCTCTCTCTCTACCTCCTTCCCCACTGTCACGTGCAAAAGCTTCCAAGTAATGGTGTGGGTAAAGGGTGTGTGGGGAAGGGGTACGGAAGGGAATGATCGACTGTTCATTATGAAAATTGGATCCCAGTTACTGATCTTCCAAAGACAATTTCGACAAGCCTTGCCTCCCAGGTTAGACCATCAACATCAACGGCTGCCGCAGGGCGCTTTATTTCAGGAATCCATCACACGCTTGCCTCCCTGCCTGGTGATTGTTCACAAATAAGATGCACGGCAATATGGAGACACAGGGGAATGAGAAAACATGAGAAGATGCAGAAGGATGGAGACGAGGAAGCGGTGATGGAACAGGGTGACCATCCTTCATGGCGACAATTTAATTATTTATTGGACTCGCCAGCCACCCCCCCCCTTCTCCAACCTCCGTGTATGTGATGGAGAAGCAGCAGCAGCCTCTCATGACTGTTCCGTTACTCAGCGACTGCTTTCAGCTTTCAGCCTGTAGTCACGACACAGAACTTCCCCGTCGGAACTTCCCTCAGTCCATGGAGGGGTCCACGGAATTAAATTCCTCACATTTAGATGCAGTAAATGAACGGCTCTCTCTCTTGTCTTTTAAACTGTTATGATAATACACTTGGGCAGTGGGAGCGGGCATGAAAGACGTTATTAATGAAGGCATGGTGCAACGGATAGTGAATTGCTTGGATAAAGCATGCTACTTAGTGCTGTCTGACTAAACAACAATTAGTCATTGTTGTGTTCCTCAAAGACCTTGTGCAGTGTTTTTCGTGATTATGATGGAGGCTTTATCAATAATGGAGAAGGCACAGGGGAGACAAGCGTTGTAGCTTCGGCAAAGGGGGGTCATGAATATTCCAGAGATGCAATCAGAAATCAGCTTGGAGGCCGTTCAAAAATACATGGGGGGATTTTGTTAAAGAAAAACAGGAAACAAACAAAAAAAAAAACAAAAAAAGGGGAAATGATAGAAGTACACAAGTGACAAAAGCATGGAAACATTTGGACGCGTTCCGAGAGAAGACTCTGGTGGCAACTGTCAGCCTGGTGACTGCTTGCTGTCGCAACTCGTGTCGCAACTTTCCCCCGAAGCTCGTGAGCCGCAGAGCAGCGCAAGAGCTGGGCAGAGTTTAGATGCGCCAGGCAGCATCTGGCTAATCAGTCAAGTGGGCGACTCTGTCTCCTGGGTGTCCATCACATCTCCAAGGGTGTGTGTATGTGTGTGTATGTCTTTGTCTGTGTGTGGGGATGAAAGTGGGATGGTTTGAAGGGGGGGGGGGGGGGGTTGAATGTCTTCATCTGGAGGTGATGAGAGGGATGTTACAGATTGCGATGGCTGAAGTGTTGCAATGCCAGTTTGTCTCATTAGTCTACAAGAGAGATGACAGCGAGTGACAGCGTAATGGGAAGAGGCGGTGAAGAGGGGTGGAGGTGTGTGTGTCTGTGTGTGTGTGTGTGTGTGTGTGGGGGGGGGGGTACAGTACATCAGTACATTTGGGAGGGTCTGTCAACATGAGGGAGGAGAGTTTAGATGTGTGGGTGGGTGTGACAACAGGAAAGTAGACAGCAAGTGTGAATGCAGGCATATGGTGTGTACGCATAAAAGAGTTATGTGTGTCTGCATACGGAAAAGTTGAGTGTGTTTTTGAGTGAGTGGGTGAGCGAGTGTGTGTGTGTGTGTGTGTGTGTGTATGAGTGACTGACACCAAACCATGGATCAGGACCCACCCTCCCTCCCATTCATTAATGCTGTCCAACCTTATCAGAGGAGATGTAGAGACTCTTAAGTCAGACAGGACAGAGTCAGCAGCCAGACATGCATACATTAACTCCTGCAAATCATTACAGATTCACCTGTAAATCACTTTAAATAAAAGTAATGTAAGATAAAAGGAAGCATAAAGTGGCAAAAGAAGTACCTAAGATAACAAAGAGACAGTATAAATGCTGGGCAGAGAAGGAGGGGGGGTAGCTGTCCTGCAGAACCTATTTAAAAATCATTTTATTATTCTGTCAACTTCAGGGTGAGGGGCAGGTCAAAGGTGTTTTTAAATTCTTGTTAAAAGCGGCCCATGCATATTTAGAAGAACAAGGTGGCAGTCGTGGTGAAAAAAAAAATCAGAAAAACTTAACCTCTGTGTCCTCAGTCTCCGCCTCACACTTATTTAAACTATATATTCCATAATAGTGGGCTGGGCTGGACTATCAGGAAAGGCTGACAGGCAGCACAGATTTGCTGACTGCCTGTGTGTGCTGCATTAACATAAGGAAGTTCTTCACTTTATAATACTTTCTGTAATCATCCGTTTTTTTTCCCCCCCAGTTGTCCATTACAATTAACTGTGTCATAAAATACAATCTTATGAGATTGACGTCTTAATTCTATTCAGAAAACTGGCCACATTACAAGGCATTGTGTCACTATTGTATCATTGACTGCATCATGGTACTGAATGTCAACAATGAAGGTGTTATAACCAAACAAATTCTTACAAGCTAGCCCTTTTGTTGTGGTGTCATAGCATGTCACAGACAAAGCAAAAACAAACAAAAAAACGCAGGCCAGAGCAGTATGTGCCATCACATACATAACACTTCTTAATCATGATTGTCCTTTAGAAAATTGCGTCAGTAATGACAAACTCGTGGCAAAATCAGGCCGGTGTTTGTGTTATCTCACCAGGCCATGAGCGAGACACAGCAAGCGAGCGCTCGCCGAGAACAAAAAGTAAAGGAACCAGAGCCACAAAACGCGTAATGACAACCGGAGGGCTGGACACCCCGTGCACGCTTGTTTATCTCGACTGATTCTGAAGTAGGGATTCAAACTGTGTATAAGCTAATTAGGAGACGAGGCAGCATCTCGATATTGTCATCTTGCTAATTATAGAGCGGGGGGAAAAAAATGTTCTGGAACATTCCTCTTCTCAGACCATTTTATGTAAGAGAGACCAGCAGTATGGTACTGTGCATTCTCTTCCCCTTCTGCGTAATACAAACACACGCCCACATATTACACACATACACACACACACGGCCACATACACACACACACACACACACACACATTACACACATAGACACACAAACATCCACACGCACACACACACAAATGCTACAAATACAAACATCTCAAACAAATATACACAAACACACATACATTACATACATACACACACACACACACACACACAACACACTCACACACACTCACACAAACAGACATTGTCAGGATTATCATTCTCCCTTCTCAGCCAGTGACAGTGAAGGGGACACTGCACTCATCACACGCTATCGCGTAGATCCGCTCTGACAGCGCCATCTGAGCAAGGACGCAAATGTGATTACCTGAGGATCGGGAGGGGAAATGACAAAAAAAAAGCCCTCGACTGGCCCCCACGCCTCTGTACCCACCCAGAGGAACAGTGTCAACAAGCCCCTACGATTAGGGTCAGTACTGGAATCCTGTTTCTGACAACCACACACACACACACACACACACTCACACAGACACATCCATACTGCGCCCAGAGGTTTCCCACACACACACACACACAAACACAGCAGAGCGTGGAAGCAACAGCATTGCCCAGGACTGCAGCATATAGTGATGTGCTTGCTCTCTCAGAACACTCTCACCTTCACCTCAGACTTTTATCCTCACCCCACACACACACTCACACATAGACAGAACATGACACACTTTACCCAGAGGTATGTCTGTGTGAGTCAGAAAAACAAAGAGAGAGAGAGAGAAAGAGGGAGAGAGGAATATAGGGAGACAGAGAAAAACAGAGCATGCGAGAGAGGGAGAGAGGCGCTATGCCTGATAGACACACTCACACAATGCATCATGGGTAGAGAGGGATTGAAGTGACAAAATCTCCAGTGTCTGGGGCCTGAAGATTCTCCTGTCTTTAACTCTAACCTTAGGCAGGACAGATCTGACACACACACACACACACACACACACACACACACACACACACACACACAGTGCATCCGAAACGTATTCACAGCGCTTCACTTTTTCCACAATTTGTTATGTTACAGCCTTATTCCAAATTTAATTCAATTAATGTCTTCCCTCACAATTCTACACACAATACCCCAACATGACAAGGTAATAAAAGTTTTTTTTTTTAGATTTTTGCAAATTTATTTAAAAAAAACTAGGAAATCACATTTACATAAGTGTTCACAGCCTTTGCCATGAAGCTCAAAATTGAGCTCAGGTACATCCTGCTCCACTGATCATCCTTGAGATGTTTCTACAGTCTACGTGTGGTAAATTTGGTTGATTGGACATGATTTGGAAAGGCACACACCTGTCTATATGAGGTCCCACAGTTGACAGTGCATGTCAAAATGCAAACACCAAGCATGAAGCAAAATGAATTGTCTGTAGACCTCCAAACAGGATTGTTTTGAGGCACAAATATGGGGAAGGACACAGAAATAATTCTGCTGCTTTAAATGCCCCAATGAGCACAGTGGCCAGATGAAAGCCACTCCTTTGTAAAAGGCACATGGCAGCTCATCTGGAGTTTGCCAAAAAGCACCTGAAGGACTCTCAGGCCATGACAAACAAAATTCTCTGGTCTGATGAGATCCCTACAGGGAAGCACGTTGGTGGCAGCATCATGCTATTTGAATGTTTTTTAGCAGCAGGAACTGGCAGACTAGTCAGAATAGAGGGGAAGATGAATGCAGCAATGTACAGAGACATCCTGCATGAAAACCTTCTCCAGAGCGCTCTTGACCTCAGATGGAGACTGTTCATTTTTTAGCAGGACAGCAGCCCAAAGCACACAGCCACGATCTCAAAGGCACTCTGTAAATGTCCTGGAGTGGCCCAGACTTGAGTCCAATTGAACATCTCTGAAGAGATTTGAAAATGGCTGTGCACAGATGTCTCCCATCCAACGTGATGGAGCTTGAGAAGTACTGCAAAGAAGAATGGGCAAAACTGCCTAAAGATAGGTGTGCCAAGCTTGTGGCATCATATTCAAAAAGACTTGAGGCTGTAATTGCTGGATAAACAAAGTATTAAGCAAAGGCTGTGAATACTTGTGATGGCTGTGAATACTTGTGATGTCTTTGCAAATGTATTAAAACACTGCTGGACTTTCATGCACTTCTGCATTTCATTCAGCAGTTAGGACTTAAGCCAAGATGCACTGCTGAGTCTGAGACCACTAAGGTGATTTGAGTAATAAGTTTATCTACCTCACTGAAGAGTTGTGCTCCTTACAATGAACTGATGTAGTAAATCGCTGGAATAATATGCTTAATGGACTTTTTAATGTGTGTTTGAGAACCTCAGACACAAGTGGAGGTCAGTAGTAGGTCACACTAGTCAGCCAGAGGGCTGTCCAAAAGTTATGAGATCTTTGGATGTAGCATTAAAATGTGTCATTTGTTTGTAACTATGCAGACCAGTACTGGCAAGGACAAGGTGCATCCAGGGTTTTCAGACATGTGCTGGGTCTCTGGAGGCAGGTTTCCCAAACGTTGGTTGCCAACGGCTCCTATTAATATAGAAAAGCTTAGCAAGCCAATAACAAGCAGTGAGGGTTTGGTCACCTGTTTTTCTGCAGCATCAACCTCCAAAGCCAAATGTGCCCATCTGTGCTGCTCCCATCTGAACCTCTCCTCAGAGTCTTGTTAGTCTTGCAAAAGTTTTACTGTGTTGACTATGTGCAAGTGATGAAGATGATGGAAGATGAGAGGGTGTGAAAGATAAATGAAGGAAGAAATAAAGAAAAACGAGGGAGAGGAAAAGAAAGAGAGAGTGGGACGTAAAAATGGTGATTTGCGTAACACATTTCACTTTCTTTGATTCTACGGGTCGTGCTCCTCCTCTTCCCACTACTTATGTCCATCCGCCTCTCTCCACATCACTCACTTTCTTTTCTTCTTTTCTTCATTGCTTAGCCTTCACTCCCCTTCCCACTCCCATCTCTGCTCTTCCTATCCCCCTCACTGCCCTCACTCAACCCTGTCTCCAGTCCCTCTCCTCCTCCTGCTTCCTCTGTTTCCATAGTGCTCTCTTTCTCTCTCTCCATCTATCTCCCTTAAAAATTATGTCTAATCCCACTTGCTTTCCTGCCACCTCTCGTTTTTTTCTCTCTCTCTGTGCCCCTCTCCCTTTTTTCTGCTTTTCTCTTTGTCTGTCTCTTTCCATCTATCTCCCTTTAAACTCATGTACTATCTTACTCTCTTTCACTCCACCTCTCTTCTTTTCTTTATTTTACTCCCTGCGTCTCTCCCTCTCTCCCTTTCTCTCTCTCTTTCTCTCTTTAAACTCATGTCCTCTCTTGCTTTCTTTCCATTCACTTGTCTTCTGTCTCTTTTTTACTCCCTCCCTCTCCTTCTCCTTCCATGTCTCTCTGTCTTTCTCACTCTCTGCATCTCTATTTCTCTTTAAACTCTGTCCTCTTTCTCTTCTTTTCCTTGCTCTCTCTCCCTCTTTCTCTCCATCTATGTGCAGGCAGAATGCTGATGGAGGGTGATGGGGGGGGGGGGTGATGGGGGTGTTGGTTGGGGGGTGGGGGTGAGGGTGTAGGTGGGGGGGCGGTGGTGAGTCAGAGGCAGGGTGATGGGGGAGCTGCTGCAGCAGACTGATCTGATCTGGAGGCAGATAGGAATGGCAGCAAGCCAGCAGGGAGATCACACCCGCAGCACCAACTCTCTCTCTCTCCCTCTCTCTCCCTCGCTCACTCTCTTTTTTTTCTTCTACCTTTCTCAGCTGGGCACTCTCTATATTCATGTCTCGGTCTCCCCCCCCCTCTACCCTTAGCCCCACACCCCAACACCACCGCCCCCTTTTCCATCTCATTCAAACTCTCTCCATCTCCGTCTCTCTCTCTCCCGCTCCGTCATCTCTACCTCTCTCTCTTTGTCGTCTCTCTCTCTCTCTCTCTAGGGGTTAAAATAATAGGGAGGTCTGGGCGTGGACCTGCGGAGAGTGGCACACAGCCCATTTCTCATGGCTGAGCCTCCGCTGTGTGGCGCCTCACACACCCCCACCCCCACCCACCCCTTCTTTTCTCTTCTCCCCTCCATCTCCCTCCTCTCCTCTCCTCTACTTTACTCCCTCTCCATCCTCTCCCTCACTCTCTTCCCCTCACTCCCTCTCGTCTCCTCCTCTCTCCTCTCCTCCCTCTCCATCCTCTCCCTCACTCTCTTCCCCTCACTCCCTCTCGTCTCCTCCTCTCCATCCTCACTCTCTTCCCCTCACTCCCTCTCGTCTCCTCCTCTCCCTCACTCTCTTCCCCTCACTCCCTCTCGTCTCCTCCTCTCCCTCACTCTCTTCCCCTCACTTCCCCTCTCGTCTCCTCCTCTCCCTCTGCTCTCCTCTCCTCTCCTCCCTCCCCTCTCCAGCAAAGCCTTCCATTCATCCTTCCATCTATCTTTCTGTGGCGCTCCAGCCCGATGCCTTCCCATCAGTCATCCCTCCGTCTGTCTGGCCGTTCATTAGAGCAGCTCTCCCCCCTACCACACACATGCACACACACACACACACACACACACACACATACACACACACACACACACACACACATACAAGCTTCATCTAGCTCTCGCCGTGTCTGTCTCTGATGACAAACACTAACGCTTCATCCATTCCTCACGTCCTGTTACACAGCTCAGAATCTCGGTATGTGCCCTGGACCCCCCTGTGGTCTTTTGACGTGTGACGTAATGTGTTTGTGTGAAGTTTTGTTTTGATTATCTTTGTGTGATGTAGTTTGTTTTTCAGCTTTCTTTTAGTTTTATGTGTTCGCCATAGCCCTTATGTCTTTTACGGTAAATTGACATCACTTTTTGTATCCACCAAATGTTGCTGTCAGGTCATTGTGTGCTATTTACTGCACAGATACAACTGTTAAAGGCAAACAAATTAATGAGTTCATAAAAATGTCCCTATTTATGTAATGAGTTCTCAGTTGCCAAATTTGTGTAGATCTTAAACAATAGCCAAGCAACCTTTCAGGATGTTTGGTGATTTACTGTCTCTCTCTTTCAGAGAAATATGTATCTAAAGCAGCACATACCACAAACAAGGCCAATAAAACGTGATCTAGCACCAGCTGTAACTTCTGAGTGCAAAAAGACGTATAAAACACCTTTTTAAAAGAGCACGCAGCCTAATAACTGGGAGCTCTTATCAGTAGCGCTGACTAGGAGGAGCAGTGCACTTTATGGGCTCACCCGCAGTGCTGACGTCTTTTTAATTAAAAAGAAACGAAACAAAACAAACCCCAAAAAAAAAAAAAAAAAAATCGAGGTTTGATCAACACCACTTGCGTATGTGTTTAATTACTTTCTTATCTAGGTGAAAAATGTCATCAACTGTAAGTGATACTGCGAAGTAGAGAGTGTAGTGCATTGGCATTATGATCACTGTAATGTAATGCATGCGTAATGGCTGCCGCAGTGAAAATCAACAGCGCAGCCACAAAAACACACCAAGACATCCTCCAGTATCTCTGGCCAGGCATGGTGGAGCGCGTTATTACAGACTTCTGCCGACGCGTTTGTGAGGAATGACGACTGGGAATGCGTTACACCAGACTGCCGGCTGCCTTCCAGTCTTAGCCAAATCGTTGACTAGATCTGAACGCGCAAATCCAATTATCGGAGTCATCGGCATCTGCAGCTAGAGCTTGATGGTGCTGGTGTTGCCTGAAGGCAAACCATCACAGCAGGGGGGGAAATATTCTCATTTAACTTTCACTGATGTTTGTTTAAAGCCAGTCACTGCAAAGACAGAGCGCCTCTGACACGCAAACCCCCGCCGCGGCCTGCCACAGCCAGGCATGATGAATTATGAAAGTAAACGGCACACGTTCTACTGCTGACTGGATCGTCATTGCCCAAGTCTATCATGCAGTTCAGTAATGGATTGGCTCGTCAAACTCCTATTAGACGCCGCATAGGCTGAGGGGATGTCTGGCGGGAGCAGATAGCTGAACCTCTAGGAGCTTTTCCCATTCAAACAAACTTTTAGCGAAGTTCTAGGTGCCCACTTCAAGTAAACTGACAGTGAAGCTTAAAGCTAGAGTTATAGATTTGGTTAGGGTAATGTGTGGGCTATGGAGAAGCAGATGTCCTGGTAATGGTTTAAGTATGAAGTTGAGAGTTGAGAGTTGTGTGTGAGGTGAGAGTTGTGTTTATGGTTGTGTTACAGTTAGGCCCAGTCAGCAGGGTTGTTAAAAAGTTTTTTTTTCTTAAATTTATGTAAGACTTTTCATGAGGCATTTTATATTTAAGTTGCTAATGTTCTTTTAAGACAGCCAGCACAGGCAGCTACCCCTTTCCCCCAAATGAAAAAAGTATGGTGTTTGTTTCCAACTGCTCCCCCACACGCTTAACTGCGCACCGGCATCTTTATTCATCAAGGACTTATGCCGGGCTCATTGCTCTTTTGTACTGGCACGATGTAGCCATTATCGCCACAGAAAACACATCAGCTTAGGAGGTGCCGGTTATGATGGTCCCCCCACCTGCATTTATGCACAGCTATAGCTTAGGGGCAAACGCGGGGGCCATAATTAATCATCAAAGTCCAGCAGCAGCAAGAGCAGCAGCAGTAGCAGGAGCAGCAGTAGCAGTGCCTTCCATAAACAACAAGGACAAAGTGCTTTGCGAAAGACATCAGTGCATTATCGGGCTATTGCAAAAGCTGTAAATCTAGGTGCACTTCCTCCCCCCCCTACCGCCCACACAAGTCGAGCGCACTTTCAGGACGAGCGCGTAAGAAAAGCCAGTGTCTTATAGTGAGCGCATGTGGGTGGGCTAAGAGCTTTTGTGTCACCTGCGTTTCTGATAAAGCGCCTTGTCTGCACTACTGGCGGTGTGTGTGTGTGTGTGTGTGTGTGTGTGTGTGTGTGTGTGTGTGTGTGTGTGTTAGTGTCTGGTGCATTGTAAGGAGAAGAAACACCGCTAGTAGTAAGACTACTCCTCCGTCAGCTAAACTTACACTTACAAGAGTCGTCTCGTCTTTCTTTCTCCCTCTCTGGTTCTCTCCCAACCAACCCCCCACCCCCACCCCCACCCGAACAACTGCTAGGCAGACAGTGCAGGAGATAACTTAAAGCCTCAATAACCGCTGGTGAGAGCTATCGCTTTAGTGTGCCACAGACACGCGGAATGGCTAAGAGCCTCCTGCGTTTCATATTTATGTTTGTTTTGAAGCTGCTGTCGCATCGGAAGCTATATCTCAGATGCACACACTGATTCGCACATCTCAAATGATGCATGGGCAACATTTCCCACGCCGGCACAGAGCTTTTTAAGATCACAGCACATTGACGTTAAAACGCTAGGTAACAGCTTTTATAGCGAAAACAATTTTGGTGTAATGGCCTTCCACACTGCCATTGCACGCAGATGCAAATGCTTTCCATTTAATATCCTTTCAGACAGAGAAACTGAAGAAAGGGAAAGAGAAGCAAAGCTAAACAAAGGCTGCCCAGGAAGCAAGAAGACTTCATATATTGGCCCGAGTTAGTTTATGACAGAAATTAGGGAAATTGCACCACAGGTCCAAATTGCTTGTGGTGAGTAAGGGACTCCATTAGATGTTGTAATGTCCGTGATTGCAAAGGGGCTACGGCAGAAGCTTAATAAATGAACTCCAACTGTGGCTATGATCATGGTTCTAATGGAACCATTTTGTTATGGTTTTGGGCCCGACATATATTTATTTCTCATTTCACGCTAACGTCGTGTGGTGTATTCACTGATAATGATGAAAATCCACAGAGTACTAGTACTATTCCAGCATCATAACAACAGTAGCATATTTTCCCTCCACTGTTGTTCATCTTTTATTTGTCCTGTGGGTATTATGGTCTCACCTCAGTGACAGGCAGGATGCCATTCTCCACACGCAGGTGGCTTTGGGTCTGTTTGGTCTTTTTATTGTGCCACGGTGATTAATGCCACCTCTCCTAAAGGACAGACCTCTTTCAGAGCTTTATGTGAGAAAGGATTTTTGGGGATTGCTTATCCACACTGTTCCCTTCACTCCCCCCCCCCCCTATTTGTCTCTGCTCCTCTCCTTTCCTCTCCTCTCCTCTCCTCTCCTCTCCTCTCTTCTCCTCTCCTTTCCTCTCCTCTCCTCTCCTTTCCTCTCCTCTCCTCTCCTCTCCTCTTCTCTCCTCTCCTCTCCTCTTCTCTCCTTTCCTCTCCTCTCCTCTCCTCTCCTCTCCTCTCCTCTTCTCTCCTCTCCTTGCCTCTCCTCTCCTCTCCTCTTCTCTCCTTTCCTCTCCTCTCCTCTTGTCTCCTCTCCTCTCCACCGGTGGGGGTGGCAGAGTCAAATTAAGAGTAAAAGTGGTGTCTCTCCCTCAACTCCCAGGTGCTTGACATTTTAATCTGCGTTTCTTGCGCGCATCGTGACCTTTTTTTTTTTGAGGCAGCCTTATTCATTTTCATTGCTCTCTCTCCTTGGCTTGCTGTGGCTCTCCCTGTTTCATTTCTCTTCCATCTCCCTTTCTCTTTCTTTCTTTATTTCTCTCTATCACTCTCTCTCTCTCTCTGTTTCTCTCTCAGTCTTTCTCTCTCTCTATCTCATTTTGTTCCCTTCTCTCTTTTATATGGACTTTCACAATCTCCCCCTTTATTTCCTGGCATTTTTCTTCCAGCAGGTGTTGACATTTTAAACTGTCACTTGAGGTCCCACAGATTTTTAACTCTTGCAAATGTGACTTTCTCTGTACTCTGTTACTTTGCTGAAACATCTCTGATATGCTTCTCTCTCTTTCTCGCCCTCTTTTTCTAATTGTCTGTCTTTCTCTCTCTCTCTTTTATTTCGCTCAATCTGTCTGTCTCAGTCTCACACTCTCTCTTTCACTCTCACTCAGTCTCACCACCCCCCCCCCCCACCCTCTCCCTCCCTATCTCTCTCACTCTCTCTCTTTCACTCTCTCTCAGTCTCACCCCCCCAAAACACACACACTCTACCTCCCTATCTCTCTCTCTCTTTCACTCTCAGTCTTACCCCCCCACACACCCTTTCTCTCTCTTTCTTTGTCTCTCTCTCTCCCTCTCTCTCTCTCTCTCTCTCTCCCTCTCTCTGTGTCTGCTGTGGGCGGTGGGCTCTGACTAACAGCTCCTGCCAGAGCCAAACCAAGCAGAGCCAGAGGAGAGGTTTGGGACGGCGAATCCATCCATACGGCTTAAAACAAACAGCTAACCATCACCGCTCTCCCCCTGTCACCAGTCCCTGTCCCGCTCTCCCAGCATTGTTGTTGTTGTTTTGTTTTTGTTTTTGTGCTGCCCCCCCCCCCACACCCCAATCCAGTTTTTCTTCATTTTGCTGACGGATGGATAGCAGGAAAACGAAAGTATGTTTGGCCTCGCATTCAAAAACTAGGACAGGATCTGACTGGAGGCACTGAAAAATATGAAAAGGGAGAAAATTATGTGTGTGTGTGTGTGGGGGGGGGGGGGGGGGGGGGGGGGGGGGAGGTGGAGAGAAAGAACAAGGAAATAAACACAAAAGGACGCAAATCAGGGACTAAACAACAACACTAAGCAAATGCCAGGAGTCGGTGAGACAGAGGAATCGGTGGAGAAGGCAAGATGGGGGGGAAGGAGAGAAGGGACTATACATAAAAGAGAGGTAGAGGCCTCAGGTTTGTTCAGGAAAGTGTGGCTATAACATCCTCCATTTTCTCCAATGAAGTGCACAGCTCATATCCCTGAGATGGTCAGTGTCTCGTCACTATTGGTTCTCTAATGACACATACCAATTCACCATCTTTTATAATGTCCTTCTTCCCGAAAGGAGAAAATTACAGGGAATGGAATGATTGCTTGGGGTTGGTTGGTTGAACATTTCTCAACAGATGTGCCAGGATAAACACACATCTGGTTTATTCGGATTCAATTCAGGATGACTCTGGAAAACCACCCATGGCCTTTGTGAATGGATTTTGGGCAGCTCAAAGGGGTGCCAAGGATGAGCCAAAATGGCCATCAGAGACAACATGTCAGTCAGCCTTTGAAAAATGTTTCGAGTTTAGTGCACACACCAGCTTACAAGACACGAATTTTGATGCGCCTACTGGGCTCTGCTGTTTTTTTCCCCTTTATTTAATCCTGAAATAAGCCGACAATTCTCTACAGCAACTAAACTTAGCGTTTCAGTCAAAACCGAGAAAAAGACAGCCTCATCTTTAAAACAATGCTGTCTCTTACCCCTTTTCTTTTGATTACACTTCTAAACGCTGTCTTTCTTTTAGCAAGGCATCAAAAGAAGCACAGCTCAGATCCGTTCAAGCAGCCATCTGATCTGATCGAGAAACCAGCTTGTTCTGTACTTTTGCTTTGGCTTGGAATTTGATTGCCTTTCAAAGCCACGAGCTGACTTTTTTGACATGTGAGCCCTTACTCGCTCACTCCTTCTGGTGTTCTCCGCCAGGCTCTCAGAAGTCTTGTCATAGCCTGAAGCCACGATGGCGACATTTCAGACTGGTGTTAATTAAGGCTGCTCGTGAGATCTCGAGAGTGGGATGGAGAGGGGTGGAGGCGCGTTGTGCGAAGTGGTAGACTATGAATAGAAACACACTAATAGCAGAGCTCAAAGTGAGGAGAAGTTTGCGTTGAAAGCATTTCTCCAGTGTTGACTATTAAAGCAGTCGTAATTGCTGAGAGGAAGATTTTTTTTAGCCATTTTTTTTTTCCTTATGTAGTTCTGCTCTTATCTCTTGTGTTTTTTTCTCTTTTTATGTGTTTTATGTTTAATGTTTCCTTCTTTACCCCCTTTTCTGTCTCTCTCTCATCTCTTCATATTATTTCAATTTGCTCACCTTGTTGTCTCTTTCAATCTTTCTCTCGCTCGCTCTCTGTCTGTCTGCTTTAGAAAAACGAACACCACCCTTTGGTTATTTCTCACAAAGGGACTCACACCTGTCTAGTTCGGTGTTTGCCTATGAGAGGGCTGGGCTGGGGCTTCAAGCGGAGTCAAGCCCTGTCAAGTGCACTAAAGAGGCGAAAAGATAAAGGGCAATGGACAAGATCTAGCTGGGAAGCAAAACTGAGTCTGACAATCTAAGGATTGACACCGATGTTATTACAGAATATAGAAGAGAAATAATTGTGCTTCTGCCAGCACCAACGTGTATGTGAGAAAACAGACAAGAGAGATATCGACACCTAGCATGGTGTAATGATCGCCCTCTGATGACGTCACTTTCTGAGGTTACCCCCTCTGTTGCACTTTCACATACACCTTGCAGCATGAGTGTGTGTATCTATAAATGCTGCCGATCCATAAAAGGACCGTAACTGTACTATTTGGTGAAGTACCACAGACTATGTCCACCCTATGCAATGTCATAGTACCCTTCAGTATAATAAACAAAGAACAGCACTTTTCCTTTTCCTTGTGGGGATCTATAGCCAGATCCTTACGATGGGCTAGCCCAT
>CM059281.1:11027625-11042625 GCA_030347295.1 Setipinna tenuifilis
GACCGAGACCCTTCTCCAGCAGGACACCAACGCAACACCTCCCATCACCACCACCACCACCCACCACACACAACCCCCCCATCGCCTCCACCACCACCCACCACACACAACCCCCCCATCACCACCACCACCACCACCACCACCCACAAACCCCCCCATCGCCTCCACCGCTCTCCCCATCTCTGCCTGCAGTCACAGTCACTGTGCTGCTCATAGCAGTGAGCTTTGTGCGCTGTGTTTAACTATGCACTGTGGGTATCTGTTGGTTCCTAGACAGTCTACTACAGTCCCTCAAGGCAACTGGCCTCTCCATGGTCTTCTTCTCTCTGTGAATACATTTAGCCGCATTTACCATGAACGCCGGCTAGCATTTACTGGAAAGAGATGTCTGGATGTTTTAGACAGACACATCGCTGCTTCTGGCTCTTTTTTTGTCTTCTTGGCCGTCACGAGAAAAGCTTGCTCGATCTGATATCTTTTAAGCTTGTTTATGGTGTTTAGGCAAGTAATTGCAGTCCACTTTTAAAGGCAAAACTCAAGTCTGGTGCCATGTGGGATTAGGGTCTACCTTCTGACAGGCCAGAGAGGCGAAATGTCTAAATCTTGCACTTGAATGAATGTGAACTTGGACAGGCGATGGCAGGCGATGTGGTTAAGAAACTCTTGGCGCTTGGGGAGAAATAATAATGAAATTGGGAGCCATGCTGTTTTCAGAGAGCTGGGTTGTTGTGGGGCAAAGATGGTTTGCTTTAGAGAATGGAGAGAATTTAAGATAGAATTTAAGAAGTATTCTTCCTGCTGTGCCGCCTGGGGATCCAGCTCCCTAGTGCATCTTGGGAATTTACGCCCAAACTCCAAACTGATTCTTACTCAAAAGGGGTAGTTCACCCAGAAATGAAATATCTTCTGTCATGTCCTCATTTTAATAGAACCCGAAAAGAAAAAAGAAAATGAAACGTAGGGTTGGTATTTGAGGACTGTCTGTTATTCTGAAGGGTAAGTCTTTGTCTGCTCTTCTAAGACGAATGGCCAATTCTTTTCTGGTCACTGACATTTTGCGCGTTTCGGTTTGCTGACATTTTGGGATGTATTATCACTTTAAGGCTTCCTCCTCATGTACACATGCAAAGGGAGATGGCCAAGGGCACTGATCAGTATTTAACTGCCAGATAACAGAACAAGCAGAACAAGAAGACTGCAATGACTAAGAAGTTTTTTTTTTATATGAAAAACAAGTTAATAACAAGTCACGACTAAACAAGGCAACTTTTAAAGTTGCTGTCAGTCATTGTTATCTATCACTGTGATGATGGCACAGTGCTGAAACGCATATGGCCCAGTGCCCAAACGCGTTATGTGTGAACATGGTCCAATAAATCAGTGTACCAAAAAGAGAAAGAGGAAAGAGAGTACGTTTTTTCAAGTTTAATACTTGTGTGAGTAGGGGTGTCATATTTATGGCAGCTAAGCCTAAATATTGCCTTTTATAGCCAGGGTTGTGAACTGTGCCTTTAAGTCCCATTATGAGTCTTCTGAACTGGAGTCAAATACACATCTCTGTTGGGAAATGTCATTGTTGGGGAAATTGTACCCCCTCTTTGGATGATATAGGCTTTCTTTCTTCCAGGTCATCGTAAAAGACCTTACATCGACAAGCTCCATTTAGAGGCCAGAGAGAGCAGTGAAATGGAGGAAGTCAGTATTTTCTTGCTGTGAATATGTGCTTCCTTTCTGCAGAAAGTAGGTCATAGGTGGATGGTGGTTTGTGTTTTGGTTTGAAGTCTGTGTGTGTGTGTGTGTGTGTGTGTGTTTGGGGGGTATAGGGGGGGGGTGTACTCTAAAGTCTCAGATCGATCCTCTCAGCATCTTGGAGAGTCCTCTCGCCCCAGGCAGAGGGCCTGCAGTGCCGTCCCTGTAGTGTGAGCTCCGTAAGCGCTTACTGCTAAAAAGGAAAGCAGACTAACTGGCTAACTGCCTAATATTTGCAAGAGCACACTCACACACACACACACACACAAACACACAGACACACGTGTGGGTGCATGCACACACACACTCTCTCTTCCTCTCTCTGTCTCTGTCTCTCTCTCTCGCACACTCTCTCTCACTCTCTCTGTCTCTCTCTCACACACACACAAACACACACACACACACATACACGTGTCTCTCTCTGTCTGTCTCTCGTTGTCTTTTTCACATACACACACACACACACACACACACACACACACACACACACACACGCACACACACTGAGACAAGAGCACAAACATTCAATTAAATGTGCCTAAAGATACACTCAGGTAAGTGGACACACAGCAACCCACCTACACTCCTTCCGGCTTTCCATATCTCCCCTGTCCTCCTCCTCACCTACTTTATCTCCTCAACCCAATGGCCCTTATCCCTCCCCTCCTTACCTCCTTCCCTCATGTCAAGCAAACTTCATGCTCTGTTCCCTCTTTTCCTCTACCACTTCCTTCCTTCCTTCATCTCTCTCTCTCCTCTCCCTTCATCCGTCTCTCTCAACTGTCCATCTCTTACCCAGTGGTCTGGTCATCTGCTTGACAATCCACCCTCACATCCCTCCATCCCTCCATCCCTCCATCCCTCCATCCCACCTCCTCCTCCTTCTCCTCTTGACATGTCTCTCTCTCTCTCTCTCTCTCTCTTTCTCTGTCTCTCTCTCTCTCTCTTTCTCTCTCTCTCTCTCTCTCTCTCTCCCTTTCCCCTGCTGCAGTGAATCTGTGATCCAATTAAAGTGCTTTCACATTCATTTCTCTCAACCTCTAACTCGGCCGGCTAATCTTAGTCCATGGCCGTGCATATTTTTTTTCCCTCACGGGAACCTTAGGACCGGACCCTCAGGCGAGGTCATGTTTGTCTGGTTGCATGTGTCCCAACCCCTGTTTGTGCTACGACACACGTTCTGGCAGCTGTAAATTGCAGGTTAACGGTTTGGTTTGGTTTGGTGGGAGTGGGGGTATTGGTATTAGACGCTAAATGTAAGCTGACATAAGCTGACAGAGGTGTAGTAGAGGAACACAGAGTAAGCAGACTACCTTTATACATTTATACAGGAAGATGCATGTGCCTAAGTAAGTGCCTCAGTAAGTTTCCGTAGCGTAGGGACACTACAGACATACAGTACATACTCCCCCAAAGATAAACATACTCCCCAAGGATGAAAAGGACATGAATATGGATGAGCTCTTCTGATCTACACCGTTGGCAAGGATGCTTTTACTGTAAAAAAAAAAAAAACTACACCAGTGACGATGCACCACAGAGAGAGAGAGGTGTTGATGCCATCGCGAGCGTAAAAAAAAAGACACTGTTTTTGCGCTTTTTCTGACCATTCTGACAGCTGAAGTGAGAAAAAAAAAAACACTCGGCGACAAAAGATAAAGACAATGCCAGCCTGATAACACTGTCATAAGTTGTGATGATTCTTGCGATGCCTAAACGCACATGATTACACACGGATGAAAACACCTCCAGTAAGAAAAAGAAAAAAATGATAGTGTGAGTCGCTACCCAGCCAAAATGGTGACAGGAAGTGAAGAGTCTTAACACCTGCTGAGAGGAGATGGGAGGCAGCGTGTGAGTTTTACTGAGTGTCTGAGTGAGTAAGGTCTTTCAATGTGTTACTATTATGCCTTTCTTTCTCTCACTCTCTTCTGTCTACTTCTCTCTCCCTCTGTCGATCTCTACCCATTGCTGTTGTGACCATGGACGATTCTTCCTCCTGCTCTATGGCATCCACAAAACATGGCCACATCCCTGGAGTGTGTGTGTGTGTGGGTGTGTGCCTGTGTATGTGCCTGTGTGTTTGGGTGCATGTGCTTGCATGTATGTGTGTGTCTTTGCTTGTGTGTGTGTGTCTGTCTGTGTGTGCTTGCATGTGTATATGCTTGCATGCATGTATGTGTGTGTCGGAGTGTGCCTGTGTTTGTGAGTCTTCATTAGACCTGGCAGTTTTCTACCCCTTCCCAGGGCCAAAGCCAAACGTCTCGTCTGTGCCCAAAGGGGTCTTTTGTGTCTGTGGCAATTGTTCTGGTGACAGGCCAACCGGTCGGCGCCTGGACCGAGGGATGGCTGGGAGCGCGGGCAGAGCAGATGGCATCGGGTGGACGCGCGTGCTGCCACCGAGGTGGCTGAGAATTGCTTTTTTGTCACCCGCAAAGGGAAAGTGACAACGGGCACTGTGGCTGCACCATGTAAAAAAAAAAGAAGCTTGAAGCCTACCAAACAGGTGCACCATACACACTCAAAAATACACACACACACACACACACACACACACAGAAGTTCCTGCCCTCGAGTGGGCACAGGGCGACAGTAACCACTTTACACCCAGCGACAGAGAGAGAGTACAAAGGAAAACTCACAGTTCATAGCTGTGCACTGTTGGCTAGCACCTGGGACACTGGGTTGGGTTGGTTCAGTACTGTGCCTGTGGGTGTGTGCATGTGTGTGTGTGTGTACATGTGAGTGTGTGTGCATGTGTGGCTCTGGCATGACCCACATTCGATGAATCTGCAAGGGTTGGAACATTGCTAAAAGACTTTTAGCATTTAACATTTAACATTTTCAAAATTGGTGACCCGGTACATCAACTTATAACTGTGTGTGTGTGTGTGTGTGTGTGTATCAAAACACAAAAAAGGTGTGTTTACTTTGTCATATTGAAGATCTATCCAAACACACAAAAGGTGTGTGTCCAAGTGTGTGTATATGTGTGTGTGTGGGTTTGAGGTGATTAGCTCATTAAAGCACTTGACTTTTAGAGGCTAATTAGGCACCATTGGGTGGCAGATGGACCGCTTGTGTTAACTGAAATAACCAAATGTGTCGCTTTAACACAGGAGGCGAGAAATGAAAGAATGTGAAATAAAAAGGCAAAAACACAACAAAAGCACAAAACAAAATGCATACCAAAGTGGCATGGAGTCACAGCATGATGCTAGGTGTAAATTCAATGAACAACAGCTTGTGTACTGCCAAACAAAAGAGAACAATTTCACCTGAAATAGTCAGAGCCCATTCTCAGTTACGCCCCAGGAGTGTCTGATTTCAAAGCAAATCGAAATCCATATGGCTACAGAGCAGTCAACTGGTGGTGCCTCGGTGTGAGTCTATCTTGTCTGTGTGTGTGTGTGTGTGTGTGTGTGTGTTTGTGTTTGTGTCTGTGTCTGTTTGTATGTACATTGTGAGCGAGTTACAGTAGTGTGAACTCATTCTGTCAACTGGCAGTGTCTCTTTGTGTATGTATGTATCTTGTGTGTGTTTGTGTGTGTATGTATGCGTATATGTATGAGTAAGTGTGTGTACTTGGCTGTCATGCCCTGTGTAACCCAGTCTTTCATATCTGTGTTCCCATGTGTCACACAAAATGGAGCTGATGCTCACTCTTCTGCACAGCGCTAGCTAGCTGTAGCTGAGCCTTTGGCACTCTCGTAGCACCATGACGATGGTTGTGAAGGAGCCTCATGGCGACGACAGCCGAGCAGCCGAATCTGGAACTAATATAGCAGATTAATCATCACCGTAGCGAGCCGCTTGTCTGACATCTCAACGATAGCAGGGCTTAGCTCATTATTGCTTTTAAAAAGCGCATGTTCTCTCTCCAGCTGCGTGCTTCAAGGATACCTCCCTTTAAAAAAAAAACCACTCTCTGTTAATATTTAACTATGGTTTGGAAAATCCAATATAGCATGTAAGTGCACATGGGTTGTGCAAAAAGCTCGAGCTAACCTCAGAGAAAGAGCTTTGATGCGGTGCAGGGGACTCTCTCTGGTTGGCAATGGTGTGTCTGTGCTGTGGGTTTCTGCCCCCCCCCCCCCCCTCGATTAGGCCTTTACCCTGCTGGATAGTGATGCTGTTATTACAGCTTAAAACTTTAATGCACAGACAGTTGTATTCCTGTCCTCTACCCCCTACCCCCACCCACCATGCAGCCAAACGGCGTGAAACAAACGCGACCCAAGATCCAAGAAACCATCCGGGTTAACTGGCTGTTTCTCCAGCTCCAGGACAATCTCATTAGTGGCATTGGACAAGGGCGCCACTGGCTTTTAAATAAGGAGCCATTACAGGCTGAAGTGGCAGCAAAGCAAAGGCTAGAAAAACCCTATTTGTTCACTTTCCAGGGCCGGTCGCGCTCCGCAGACTTTTTTTGTTTGTTTTATTTCGCTATTCCAGCCATCGCTTAACCCCTTGGTCTAAGCACAATGCTGGAGAAAGCAGATATTTCCCCCACCATCTTTTCTTTTTCATACCATACACACAGACTGTGTAAAATTGTGAGTGTGAGAGAGTGATGGAGAGAGTGTAGAATGGAGGAGGGAGTTGAAAAAGAAAAAAGTACAAGCAAGTGGCAAAGAAGGATATAATGGATACAGGTGATGGTTCTACACTGGGGCGTGTTTTGATAGTTACCCAGCGGCATGAGAGCCAATTTATGATGGTCAAGACAGTATGTACTAAACTGAAAGTGAGATAGAGAGAACAAAACAAAGCGAGAGCGAGAGAGACTGAGAGAGAGAGAGACAGAGAGAGAGAGAAAGAAGAGAAAGAGAAAGAAAACATATGGGGCCTCATGCCAGGTGTGAGGCTGCTGCTTCTGCCATAAAAGGGGGACAGAGACAGGGTGAAGTGGATGATGGAGATAGAACGAGCACTAAGATGGAGAAAGAGAGGGAGAAACAGATGGTGGAAGAGCTGTGAGGAGCCATAATGAGGAGTATGGAGGCGGTGGAGAGAGAGAGAGAGAAAGAAAGAGAGAGATAGGGAAAAGAGGGGTGAGTTGGGAGGAGTGGGAGACAAGGAAGTGCTATGAGAACTTATGGAAGCAGCTGTACCATTAGGGAGACTCCCAGCACCATAGTCTATCATGGAACATCTCACAGTCTACTCCATCTTCTCCCTCACGCTGGGTCCTACGAGGCCGTACGTACATCCTTTCTGACAATATGTGCGAAATTTGCTGAAATCTCAGCACCAGATTACACAAAAGCCCACTGAAAACATACATGGCTAGACCCCCCACCACCACCACCACCATCACCACCACCACCACCCCTACCACCCCTCTCTCCCTAACAATACGCCCCCACAACTTGCCAAAAGGCACTGGCTTGGAAAAAATCCAAAGCATCAGGCTCATTAATCATTCCGGCATTTAGGCCAAATTTCTCCCATGGGTTTTCCTATGCATATATAGTGTAATGTATGTCTGGCAGGGCGAGACTAACGGAGTGCTAATATAGCTCAACGCTCCACCCATTAGGCGATCTAGCAGGCGAGTAGGTGTTCATTAGGTGCCCCGAGCTGAGAGGGAGCATCGAGGAAATTGGACTGCAGTATGGACTCCATTGTCCAGGATACAATACACACGCTAATGATGGCCTTGGGCTGAAATGTGTTTGTGTTGTTGTGTCGACACGTTCCAATGAATTTATGATCAAAAAAAGAAACAAAGGTTGCTGTCTCTGAAGTTGATTTCGAGATGTGTTTCTTAGATTCACACACAAAGATATTATTTGTTTGAGGAGTAAAGTATGCCTGTTGTTAGACTACTTAGGATACAACAGCACATCATATAGCATTCCACACATACACTGTACAGTCCATAAAAAAGTGAGCCCAAAAAGTAAACAACGGCATTAAGCCAAGCTTTACCTTGATCTTGAGGCCACCTGCTTTTCATCAATACAGAAAAAAAAAACTCCCCAAATGAGACTTGAGTCTTGGAAGCCCGACACAAGTTAAGACAAATAACGAAACCAAACCAACTGTGCGTTCAGGGTAAAGAGAGGACAGCACTTGAAAGAAGTTGCTGAAAAGCTCGGTTAGAGGAGGGCAATGAAGATAAAAAGGGGATGGGGAGGTGGGGGGAGGGGGGCAGAGGGGCAGAGGGTGGGGACTTTGAAAAACAGAGAGGAAAGAGTTAGAACTACAGTGCGGTGGGGACTTTGACAAAAACAGAGAGGACTGTACTTCGGTGCAATTACAGACTCAGGGAGAGCTCAGATAGGGGTGGCAGGAGAGGAGGCAGGCAGGGGGGGGCGGGGGTGTGAGAGCAGAGAGAGAGAGAGAGAGAGAGAGAGAGAGAGAGTCTTGGGTAGTGGAGATGATAAAATAATGATCAGAGGCACACTGTCTACTGGCCTACTGAGTCACTCGCGCTCCCAGTTTTGGGTGCACATGTGCCAGGAAGGAGGGAAAAAAGAGCATGAATTATACGGAACAAAAGGAGAACAAAATTAAAATACAGTGTCAGCTTCTACATATCTCTCTACTTATCTCCTTGTCACCTTGTTTTTTCTTCACTTCGTGTCTTCTTTTCTTTTATGTTTCCATCTTTATCCATCACTCCATCATTGTCTTTATGGGTAAAAAATGCTATAGAATTGATGCAATATACAGAAAAGAGCGGCATGGAAAATAAATAAATGAACCCCTCTAAAGTTTAGTTTTCAGGGCTGTTTTTGATGTTCCCAATTCATTAAAAAGTTTGCAGGCTACGGTGGGCATAGCATAACATAGCTTAGGGGATGACAGAAATGAACGTTCGAGATGAAGCCAATTTCTTCTCATTCACCCCCTTAATGCCAGTTTCTCTCTCTCTCTTTCTCTCTCTTTCTCTCTCTCTCTCTTTCTCCGCCTCTATCCGCTGCACCTTGCCCGACTTAAAAGGCACAAAAATTCTAATTAAGGCAATGATCGTCACATGAAAGGCCATGATGCTGATGGTGGCGGTTGCCGCACTATTACCATGCGTGCAGCAAAGCTTCCGCAGTCATTTCAGCCAATTAAATTGGCCAGCGCTCAGAAAATGAGCAGAAAAGAAATCGATAGACAGAAGGAGAGCGGTCCCTCAGGAATGGAGAAGCAAGGGGATTGGGGGGGGGGGTTAGCAGGTTTCTTGTGAATGCATCGTGGTGGGTGCGGCAAAGAGCGAATGCGAACGAACACTAACTAGGTTTCTTGATGAATGTAGAGCGAGGCGGCTAGCAGCAAAGGAACATGCTACGGCTATAGACCTGCAGGCGTTAAAGGCCATTAGGACAGCAGCAGCAGCATGCATGCATTTCATTTCACTTCACTACTCTCAAGGGCCCAGAGCGCACACAGCATGGGAGTGACCAGGGGGGGACTTTTTGCCTTTTCTCCCCTTGTAGCCAATATAGTGACATTTCCTATAGGCTCTCTGCTGGGGCCTACTTATGCTAGCTGTGCAATCCAGCTAGTTCAGTAACTCCTTTGTCTGTGTAATTAGGAGTATACTGGCCTTTTGTAGAGCTAGAAGTCTTATCCTTTGCTATTAGTAGAGGGGGGCCAAAGGGTAACGCTCCCCCCTTGTATGGCAACCAAAGGTCCAGGAGGCCTTGGCTTTCTCTGTCACTTCACCTCACTGGCTAAAGACAGGATCCCATCGTTAGTGAATTAACCACTACAGGCTAATGGACGTCCAGCCAAGCACATCAATACGGCAGCACACCCCAGCAGCACACACACCACAGGATGGCACATCTGCCCAGTCCTCTCTGCCCCCCGAAACACCCTCAAGCTGGGTTTAAAAGCTTGCCGTGGCATCCTCTTCCCTGGGCATTTTGTGGGGATTGTTTCCATTTGCTCAAAGCAGTGGTTCTTAACCTGGGTTCGATCGAACCCTAGGGGTTTGGTGAGTCGGTCTCAGAGGTTCGGTGGAGCCTCCATGCACTGTGTTGGTTTTGTTATTTGAACAAGGTGATGTTAATGCACGGTTCATTTTGTGCACCAGTAAAAAAATATTTTATTTTTTACTAAAGAAGGGTTCGGTGAATGAGCATATGAAACTGGTGGGGTTCGGTACCTCCAACAAGGTTAACAACCACTGGCCCAAAGACTGAGCTAGGGAAATGGAGTTTAAAACAACCAGCTGGGACACACATGGAAATAATAAAAGTAAAATGGCCTGCCAAGATTATCATATTTGGAGAAGCTGTGGCGCAGGCGACAGTGACAGAGGCAGTACCACGTTTGAGTGTAGAGTCTTTCTCAAACCCCTTCTCAATCTCTCTCTCCCACTCATTTCCTTTCATCGTATCACTGTCGTATCACTGTCCCATGTAGTTTACAGTAATACATCATCATAGATCATCCTTTACCTGCACTCTCAGCTGAATATATTCTTCTGACATATACATACAGCCATAGACATATACATTTACACTTACAAGTAAATAAAGATAACAAAGAAACACCTAAATATGATCTCACAAGATGTAAGCAAAAACTGTTACAGATTTACAAAAAAGGCATTTACTGCAGTGCTAACTGCTTTTTTGATAACCTCTTTAATGACATCCTCTGCCACAAATACCACACACAAAATATATGCCATGTATATATATATATAGCTAGTATATGGTCTAACTGCAACAACTACAGTGATATTAAGTAGACATTTAAAGGCTTTTGGCAGGTTATAAATTTCCACATCTGAGGAAGGAGAAGGGGGATGTTTTCAGTAATAACACCAGGGAAATTATCTGATCTAATGTACTCTACCAGGATATCAGTACATGCATGAGGGGTACACCTTGAGGACACAGAGTATGTGGTGAAAGATGTTATGGCAGCGTTTAAAAAAAAATTAGTACTTCAGCACAGTCTTTAGGCACAGCTGTTAGGACTAGCAAAAATAACAGTAATCAGAAGAATATGTTTGTTGTTTTTTTATTGTTGTTGTGTCTATTTTCTTATCTAAGTCTGGCTCAGAAACTGTGATCGAGAGAATGGTTAGTATTGAGTGTTAGCTTGTTAGCGGAACACTTTGAAGGAGTCTGTTGTCAACCTGGCCTTGGTGATTCAAAGGGGCCAACAAAAAAACTCCTCTCCCATTGCCTGTTACACTGATTCAGCAATTACATGTAGAGTATTCACAAAGGACCACAAATAGGCCCTATTTTAACCAGCCAGCCGAGATGTCCTGCTTGTTGACTGGAGAATAAGAACATCTAGGTGTGAAAAATGGTGTGAAAAAGGATATTATGTTTACACAGTGTGTGAGGAGGACAGTTCCGTAGAGAGAGAGAGGCAGGCAAACACGAGAGCGAGAAAATGAGTGAGAAAGAAAGAGTGTGTGACAGGAGCATTTGTTAGCGGACGACATTCTCCTGTTACACTCAATTAATGTGTTTACTCATAGCGGTCCCTCGGAGAGAGAGGCGCTAATTTATCTGAATTTTGCAGCGGGAGAGGATACGGCTTAGCTGACTGACATCTGGCTCGCTTTTTTTTTTTTTGTCCGACCCTGCTAAGGCCGACCGCCAACCACCGTCTCTTGTCGAATGTCAGTTTTTATATTTTTGACAATTTTTTAAGCGAATATAAAAAGACCAACTCTACTGCCTCCAGTATCTTTCTTTTTGTTGCAGAACTCGGAAATTTGCATATTTGACATTGACAATATATGAACTGATGTGACCTCAAGAAAAGAAGTCTTTAGATCAGATCTCTGGATTCAAGTCCAATTTAAATGCGCAACAGTTCCACATAACAGACATCCGACTTCTCTTGGGAGAGAGGAATAGAGACATGATTAAGATTGAGGGATATAGTTGCGTGGTAGCGTGATAGGCTGAGTTAATATTAAAGTACTGTTGAATGCTGATCACATAGGCAGTGACACTTTCCCTCATCTGTTGAATCTGTCTTGATAAAGAGAAGTAAAGATATGGGAAGTTTTGTTATGTGATGGGCTTAGCCTCACTGTTTTCAGGCGTATTTCCAGATGCCTTCAAACAGACCAGAATAACGCTGCTACTGAAAAATACCACACTTAAGCAGGTCAAAAGTTATTGTCCAGTTTCACTGCTTCCCTTCCTCTCGAAAACCATCAAGAGGGCAGTCTCAAAACAGGTCACCGATTTCCTAGCCCAATACCACCTACTTGACCCAAAACAGTCTGGCTTTAGAAGTGGCCACTCCACTGAAACAGCTCTACTATCTGTCACAGAAGCCCTAAGAGCAGCCAGAACGCAAGGACAATCATCTGTACTTATCCTTCTTGACTTATCGGCTGCCTTCGATACAGTCAAGCACAACATATTGCTAACCACACTTGCAAACATGGGCATTACAGGCATAGCACAGTCCTGGTTGAAATCCTACCTCACTGTACGCTCCTTTAATGCATCTTGTCATCAACTCACACCCTCTCCACAGGGCTGCCCCAGGGATAGGTGCTGGGACCTCTTCTGTTCACAATCTACACCACCTCCCTGGCCCATGTTATCCGCTTACACGGCTTCTCCTACCATTGCTATGCTGATGACACACAGCTGTACCAGTTGTTCCAGCCTGACGACACCACGGTCTCTGCACACATCTCCGCCTGACTCTCTGATCTGTCCACATGGATGATGGATCTCCAGCTTAATCCATCAAAAACCAAACTCCTGGTCTTCTCTGCCCTTCCATGACATCATCTTGAAAATGGGCACTATCACTGTTGCCCTGTTGCTAAAAACCTGGGTGTCATGATAGATGACTGTCTATCATTCTCTGAGCACATTTCCTCCGTAGCACGGTCCTGCCGCTATAGACCACTTCGGACTCGACGTCACAGTTACGTAGTCAGAGTGCCTGGTGGCAGAAAAATACCGGAAGTAAACAGCAAACTAACCTGAAACCATAGGCCTGAAACTAACTGAGGTCAACAGAGAGATAAGAGGAAAGAGTAGCGAAAACAGTGAGAACAAAATAGAGGAAAATGTCGTGTTGTGCCGTTGGCTGTCAGAATCGGAACACAAAGAATGGGAGCCTTTATTTTTAATATAGTTGGTCGCTTTGTTGACGATCGCCCACGTCTTGTACAGCACCGTTTTGTGCCCTTGTCGCTGACTAGGTAGTACATCTGTCCGTAATACACAAACATCACCGGACAGTTCTTTGTACTTAATATCCTGGACGTGACCACAAAAGAAGGAAGTTATAGGCATCAAGGGACTTGTATGCCTTTAGCTTCTCTTTTGTGTAAACGCTGGGTTTCTCCACTTGGTAGACATATATGTCCGGCCACTGACGCTTCGGCCATTTAGTCGGATCATTGATCCACGGACCCGACAGTGAATATGGGTCAGGAAAACTCACCCCGTTGCTGATAGATAATTTTTTTCTGTATGCCAATGTATTTTCTTGTGATAACGTTGTGATAACGTTAATAATAGGCCCATTATCACAAATCAACTGAGTTGGTGTTGTTAACTTAGCATTCCACTTTGTCATGGCCTATGGCCAACGCATTTCCTCATAGTCATTTCTTACACTGTATATAAATCACACTCGCACTAATTTCCGTTTTGGTTTATTACAATTTTCTTGTTCGTTTTTTATTTCGTTTCGTTAGAATCATACTGTTAGGTAGGTTGGCGCTAGTGTTACTTAACTAGCCCACTAGCTCTCCTGAACTAGCCCGCTAGCGCACCTGCACCAGCCCGCTAGCAGAGCACTAAAGCAGACAATATCAGTATTGTCGATTTGAGGGTAGAATTAACGTATAAGTAAATGGACAAATTTTATGACTAAGTTGGCAGTGAGCTTCCCCTATTTGGAATACCAGCATCCGCCACTGACATATAAATATATATTTAGGTTGATACAGTTGACACTACACAGTCAATGGACACAACTGTCACTTTCTGCCACCAGTTAAGCCCCGCCCACAAAATACGTCACAAGTGTTTACAAACATAGAAATGGTCTATACATTGTACAATATTTGAAAAATAAGACTGTACCTGACCCAATATGCCACTCATCTACTGATACAGGCTACGGTCACTTCTCACTCTCGACTACTGCAACTCGCTCCTAGCCGGCCTACCTGCTTGTGCGATCAAACCATTGCAAATGGTCCACAACGCAGCAGCGCGACTGGTTTTTAATCAACCCAAAAGGGCACATTTCACTTCACTCTTCAGCAACCTGCACTGGCTCCCGGTGGCTGCCAGAATTCAACACAAGGCTTTGACGCTAGCCTACAAAGTCATATCAGGATCCGCCCCCGCCTATCTCAATGTCTTACAAAAGACCCACGTCCCGTCCAGAGCGTTGCATTCCGCTAATACAAACCATCTGGCCGTACACTCGCCTCTCACAAGGCGAGGTCACTCTTAACTTTTCTATGTCATTGTCCCTCAATGGTGGAACAACCTACCAGTTGCTACAAGAACAGCAATATCCCTCTCTACCTTTAAAAATCTTGTAAAGACCCTTCTCTTCCGAGACTGCTTCCCTTCCTAACAAAACTAACAACCACTAAATCAACTCTCTCATGCTTGTATAATTCTCCCTGTGTAGGAACTATGTGTGTCTGTACTGTCCCTGCTCTAGGAAACTTACTTAGCCACATGCATATCCTTGTATGTATGAAGGTAGTCTGTAGTCAGTTAAACATCTGTTGAATTTTGATCATATAGGCAATGACACTTTCTTCACTGCATGCCTGTCCTTACGATGAGGAGCAGTATCAAATGTTCTCCAACCTTGTGTTGACCCTAATTCTCACTGCCAGTATGTCCAATTAGGGGTTCACATCCACAAAGGCATTGGCTGCCAGCAGTGCCCACCCCAGGAACCCTCATCTCTGGCTTGTGACAGCGCTCACTGTGGTCCCCTGCTCTGACTGCCACCGTCCCCTCCACAGGCTTGTGGGCTGATATGATTAAGAGATTATGGCACAGGCTCTCCAGGGCCACAGGCTCTCACACACAGAGACACATACACAATGACAGGCATGGGAAAGGGAGGATATCCTCTTTTTTGTCATTGTTCAGCTTCGGTGGCATCAGCAGCAGTGTTTGGTGGTGCTGTGCTGCCACCGATAGTAAGGGCCATTTCAGTGACAGCCAGACTGCGGAAGTCATAACTTCATTGAATGGATTTTTCCATGGGCAGCTGCTTGAGAGGTTGAAAAGGGGAGGGGGGGGGGGTATTGGTACTGTAGGG
>CM059281.1:11047625-11050125 GCA_030347295.1 Setipinna tenuifilis
ATCAAACGACTAGATATGAAATTCAAAAAAACGAGGAAAAATTGTCATTCTCTGGGGTTTCTAATCAACATATCAAACCCCCCAACACCCCAGATGCACATTCAGAAATAGGTCATGTACCTAGATGAGCTGCAACTTTCCACCATAGGCAAACTAAACTAAACACCACAGCGCCAAAAGTTAAGGTGTGTCCCAAAGCGCATGAATTAACAGCCGTCTAAAGTCTAATTGGACCTTATTCTGTGAAGATGGCATAATTGGACATGTTGCCTTCAAAGACTCTTAAAAAATTCTTTCTGGCTTTCCAGCATGTCTGATGGAGTGAAAGCGGTGTATCGCCTACAGACAGGATCTCAGGAGTACTGACAGCCCTTTAAAAGCGCACCGGCTCCAACCAAGCGGACCGATAACTAGCAGAGTGTCTTTAACCCTGCTCTGCCCTCCCTCCTGGCCCTTTTGCTGGAGGTACAGTCGGGTACGTGACCTTCCCCTCCTTCCTTCCTCTTTCGGTCGTCTCTCTCTCTCTCTCTCTCTCTCTCTCTCTCTCTCTCTCTCTCTCTATCTCTTTAATTAGCATGCGGTCTGGCTGGGTGACGACACCAGGCGGTTCGACATTGCTAAGCGACCAACCGTGCAAAGAGGCCTCCCTCTGTTTATCTCCACAGTGGTCTTATGTCATCGCATGTGCCTCGCAAGCCAATTCCTCCTCCTGCCTGCCCGCCCGAGGATTCCCACAGCTCAGAGCCTGACAGCCTGTGAGGGAGAGAGAAAAAAAAGGGCGTGCCCGGTGTTTTATGGAACCGGTGACATTAACGTTTTCAAACGTAACATTTTGAGAGGAAGTATCCGGGAATACCCTGGCAGATGGTGGCAGGAGAGTGAAAAAAAAAAAAATGGGCACGGCCATAAAATTAATATGCGCACTAAAAACGTGGGCTGAAAAGGACGCAGCACTGCACAGGAAACAGAGAGAGCTGTTTCCCCCCACAGTGCCCATGATAATATATCTATAGATCTCACGACCTCCTAGCTCCATCGCTCTGATACTACAAGCACCTTAAATGGTGCTTCATAGATTACCTTGCACATTACCTTGTGTATAAATGCTTCCCTTCGCAGTGATTTACATAATATTAGCTCTGTGTAAAGCCATATTCTTGCTTTGTGATGTCAGCTATTTTTTAAAACCACCTTACCTGGCTCACCTTGGAAAGGTATTAAATGAGTTGTGTGTTGGAGGTATTGTTACTCTTGGGTCATGATCTTAACTACACAAAATTGCTTGCACACGCCCACCCACACACCTACCTACAGAGAGAGAGAAAGAGCGAGAGAGAGAGAAAGAGAGAGAGCAAGAGATTACACACACAGCATATACAGTATGTGTCTTCTATACTTTAAAAGTTCAGTGTCAAGAACAAACTTCACTTAACAATGAATATATATGTATCTCAGGCTGTGAAATTTTGAAAACAATCCAAAAAAAATGTGACCGTTTCTTCAACTTACTAAGCTCCAAACTGGCACACGGCATACCACATACTGGTCTTTGTTTTTACAGGCTCTTAACAGTACAATAACAGCATGGGAATTTCACACCTAAAAACTCCCATCAACGAGGCTCGCCAGAGCGCTTATGTCTTCATGGGAGCCATCCAGCACATTTGTTTCCCTCAGACTTGACTCGACGCCAGTCCAAGCTGTTAACGTGCATGGGCAAATTAAAATGTACCTCCTCGCTTATGAAAAACTTCACAGGTGGGGATGCTGCTGAGAGATTCTCTCTCTATCTCTCCACTTTGCTCACTCTCTTTTTTTTCGCTCTCTCTCTTCCCTCTCTCTCTGTCACTCTCTCTCTACTCTCTCTCCCTCTCTCTACTCTCTCTCCCTCTCTCTCCCTCTCTCTACCTCTCTCTACCGCTCTCATCTCTCTCTATCTCTCTCTCTCTCTCTCTGTCTCTCTTTTTCCAGACGAGAAGAGAAGAGAGAAACAGAATGGAGCACACACAATGAGGCAGATGGTGGAAGATCAGATCGGAGTGAGGGAAGATGCTGTAGAGGAATTGTAGGGGGGAGGAGGGTTGGGGTTGGGGGGGTAAAACAGTCGTGAGCAGAGATGGGATTTTTTTTATCATACCCGCACCCCCCCCTCCCCCTCCCCCTCCCCCTCCCTCTCCCCCACCTCCCCCAGGCCCCCTACCCTCCATTCTGTCTTCTGCCTCCACCACCGACCATCTTTTCCCTGCACTGAACCGCTGCCTCTTGTCAAAATACTTTTTTTTCTCTCTTTCTCTCTGTACCCCTTGAGATAAGGGTTCTTTTGATCAGATTTGTTAGAAGCTCTCTTTGACTTTCCTTGTACGCCCACTCCTCTTATTCCTGCCTCTCCTCCCCTCTCCTCCTCTCTCCTGTCCTCTCCTCTCCTCTCCTCTCCTCTTCTGTCTCTGTCTCTCTCTTTCTTTCTTGCTTTCCCTCTTTTGCTCACTCTTTTCTTTCTGCC
>CM059281.1:11055125-11087625 GCA_030347295.1 Setipinna tenuifilis
TAATGGTTGTAGGCCAACGCTGAAATAAAGTGAGTCTTTAATGCCAGGTATGTTCATTACTTTCTTTTCAGCTTCAGCTAAAGCTCCTAACTCATTTGAGCTAAACACATAGACACATGCCCAGCCGTTGCTTGGTAACAACACTAGCAACAGAGAAGATAGCTTTTGTATGCGAGTAGAAACGAGAAAAAAAATGAAAAAATGAAGAGTTAAAAGAAAAAATGAATTTCTCTTTTACGCTTAATGTGTACTGTACTGGCTTGGCAAGGAGGAGATAAAGACATAGAGGGAGAGAGAGAGAGAGAGAGAGAGAGAGGTTAACACTTTTAAAAGGAAATGAATTCAAAATGACACATACGCCTGAGCCTTTATACTTGCGCTCCACACACGTGCCAATCTTATCCTCATCGGAGGTGTCAAATGCCACAGTAGTTAAACAGTTCAGAAAACCTTGCGTGTCAGAGGAGTGAAACATGACTTAATTGCAGGTTTGCATCTTGATTTGATAATTAAACTGAATAAATCTGAAAGGGTTTGGGTCAGTATGTTTATTTACTGGATAAAGATAGGAATAGGATAAGGAAAAATAAATTGGCTTAAAAAAATGAATTGCTGTTTTGTGGATAAGACTGACCAAAATTATATACGTTTTTGGTCAGTGTTTGTATTTCATGTGCCTTTCCAGCAATATTAGCCTATTTGTGACAATAGACACGACAATAGTCACAAAAAGACATGTTTAAGCTGGTAGGTTCTGAGCTAAAGTTAGCTTAAACTACACACGTCATTGGCTATGGTTTAAAATAGGCTGCTTTGTGCTTTGTGCGCGCTAGTTAGAAAAAAATGACATCACTTTCTCAACCGAGACATGGCAAGCTTTATAAACCTAACTTTACAGAGTCTGTGGCGTATCTGTGTATAGGCCTGCGATGTTAATGTTGTATTTCATATTCATATAATCTGCCTGGTCTCTTCATAAAGAGGCTGTCAGCCTTAATGGATGACAGATGCGTGTTTGCTCAGTTTGTCTGTCAGTGTGTGTTTGATGGAGTCTATGCTCTGTGTGTGTGTGTGTGTGTGTGTGTGTGTGTGTGTGTGTGTGTGTATGTGTGTGTGTGTGTGTCTGTGTTTTTTGCACATGTGTATGTTTGCACGTTTATGTATAGAAAGATATGAGGGGGTGTGTTTGCAGTGTACATACTGTACAGTATGTGTGCAATGTGGACTGTAAACATCTGTCTGGCCTTTGAATTTAATAGAATCTCATTTGAATCTTTGAATCTAAATATGAAGTATGAAATGAATATGTGTGTGTATGTGTGCCCGTGTATGTGTGTGTGTTGTGTGTGTGTGCACCAGTGGCGGATGCTGGTATTCCAGCAGGGGAAGCTCACTGCCAACTTAATCATAAAATTTGTCCATTTATTTAGAGCTTCCCTTGTAGTCTTAGAGAAATCTCCTCTGGTGTGCACGCATGCCCACATACTGTATATCTGTGTGTCTGTGTACACATTTAATGTATCCCATTCATTCCTAAGCTAATAAAAGCAATGCTAATTCCAAACAACCTTTAATGTGCTGCTGTCGTTTGCCTCTTGTCATGTTTTGGTCTAAGGCGGCTCCTTCATTAGTCCTTCATCATAGCCGTCCTGAGTCTGGACGGACGGAGGACCATGCAGGTCACGCTCATGATGCCTGACCTTTGACCCCTGAGCCACAGACGCCAGACGCCCTCTCGGACAGGCAAGTCAGAACCCCGTCTGGCTGCAAGGCTGTTTCGTGTTTTTATTTTTTTATTATTACTATTATTTTTATTTTATTTCTCTCCCCTGTGAGGGAAGGGCATGAGGGTAACAGTCAACGTCTGTCGGACCGGTTCAATTTAGGACAGGGCGAAAAAAAGAAGAAAAAAGAAGCTTGTCCCTTATCAGATGCTGTCATCAGTAAGGAATGAAAGGTCATGGTGTCAAACTCCTCACTCAGACTAATTGGGGGCTGGGGGGGAGGGTGAGAGTGTGTGTGTGTGTGTGTGTGTGGATGTGTGTGCTGGGGGGGGGGGATTTAAGTGGCCTTTTTTCGAAAGCTTGATGGCAAGAGGTGGAGAGCGAGAGTTCAAAGAGGCCAAGGAATAAAAACCGTAGAGAGTGACTTTTCCTTTTTTTTTCTTTTCGTTTTTAATTCTGACCATCGGAAGCGAAGGGTGTTGATATAATGAGGCACATGAAAGAGGCTCAGAGGACTAGCTGCCACACACACACACATGCACACACACACACATACACACACGCACACGCACACACCCACACATCCATACACACACACACACAGACACACACACGCACACACCCACACATCCATACACACACACAAACACATGCACACATCCATACACACACACACACACACACACAGACACACACACACGCACGCATACACATATGCATACGCATACGCATACACATACACATCCACACATCCATAGACACACACACACACACAATGTACACCCACAAATACCCACGGACACACACACACACACACACACACACACACACACACACACACACACACACACACACACACACAGTGTGCAGCACAGATTAACTTCTCACTGGAATTATATCCCCAATCCTCTTTAAGAAGGGCCTAAACCCCTTCATTACAATCAGACCTCCGGCTTTGGCTATAACACCAATATATGGAAAGCTGAAAAAGTGAGATGGAGAGAGAGAGAGAGAGAGAGAGAGAGAGAGAGAGAGAGAGAGAGTGTGTTTGTGTGTATGTGTGTGTGTGTGTGTGTGTGAGAGAGAGAGAGAGAGAGAGAGAGACTGAGAAAGAGAGAGAGAGAGAGAAGAAAGGAAAATACTGGAAGAGTTAGCAGGATCTGAGGTTCAGGTCGATGAAAGAAAGAAAGAAAAAAGAAAGAAAGAAAGAAAGAAGGAAAAGAAAGAAAGACAGAAAGAAAGGAAGAAAGAAAGGACTGAAATGAAGGAGAGAGGGGAGGTATGTCAGGGTCTAAACTGAAAGATGAGAGGAGCAGGATTGAAGGTAACCGCAGAAAAGGAATGAGAAGGAGAACAAAGCAATCGTGAGTAGCTGCTGTCACGTGTGAGAGAAAGAGAGATAAGGTCCCTGACACACAATGGAAGGAACAGAAAGATGAATAGATTATCTGTGTCTGTGTAGAGTAGGCTGCACATGATGTATGATGTACTGCTGTAGAGGTGTAAAAGGGGTGTGGGGGGTGAGTGTGTGTGTGTGTGTGTGTGTGTGTGTGTGTATGTGTGTGTGTGTGTAAAAGAGAGAGAGAGAAGGTCTTTCACAGAGAGAGAGAGAGACAGAGAGACAGCAGTTCAGGTGTACGTGTGTGTGTGTGTGTGTGTGTGTGTGTGTGTGTGTAAAAGAGAGAGAGAGAAGGTCTTTCACACAGAGAGAGAGAGAGAGACAGAGAGAGAGGGAGTGTGTGTGTGTGTGTGTGTGTAAAAGAGAGAGAGAGGAGGTCTTTGACACAGAGAGATAGATAGAGCGACAGAGAGAGAGACGGAGAAAGAGAGGTAATATGTGTGTGTGTGTGTGTGTGTGTAAGGAAGAGAGAGTGAGAGAGGACGTCTTTGACACAGAGATAGAGGGTGAGAGAGAGGGTGAGAGAAAGTGTGTGTATGAGTCTGTGTGTGTGTGTGTGTGTGTGTGTGTGTGTGTGTGTGTGTGTGTGAGCTAGTGTGCGCTGGTGCATGAGGGAGAGATTAGTGGCTAATCAGCAAGGGGCCAGGTGCAGCACCAGAGGGCTATGCACTCACAGTGGGCCGTATCTCTCCCCCGCACACACACACACACACACACACACACACACACCACACACACACAGGGAAACCCCAGTCACACGTGCGGCATTTGTGTGTGCAGGTCCCTGTCCAACCATGCTGTGTATGACTGAGTGATTGTGTGTGTGTGTGTGTGCTCGCACGTGTACGTGTATATATGTGTGTGTGTGTGTGTGTGTGTGTGTGTGTGTGTGTGTGTGTGTGTGTGTGCATGCGTGCATGCTCTGAAATATTATTAACCCAGCACAATGCTTCAGGACAACTACAGATGAGGTGGATCATTCATGTCCCTAACATCCTTTCGCATTTGCAGGTACTTCAGAAAAAAAAATGCGACAGCTCGTTAGCGAGAGCAAGACAAAGGGAAGGTGTGTCATGGCTGCTATAGAGGACAAATATATGGAGGTACACAGATAGTGTGAATTAGCCCTCCATAATTGGGGGGAGGGGGGTACCTTTTACAAAGGAACTACCTTTTACATTTTACATTGATTGTATTAGAATATCGGTACCCCAAACCCTGCTATTTTGGTGTCTATGGGCAGTAGCGGTTTTAGGCACCGCCGAACCCTGCAGCCGCCCGGGGCGCCATTTCGTGGGGGGCGTCACGAGCGCTTGGGGGAAAAAATAAAAAATAGAACAAAAACGCTCCGTGTGTCATATCGCTGCAATCGGCACATTGGCGCCCCCCTGGTGATGGTGAACTGCTGAACTGCAGGCGCCCTTCTTGCTGAGAAGGTGCCATGCACAGAAGCAGCGCGTCTCTCAGCCGGGGGGGGGGGGGGGGTGGCTGCTGAGAGGTGGTCTCGCCCGGGGCGTCTATGGGGGGTACTGGGCTTTAATTGGGGAGTACCATAACTCCCCAGTACCCCCCAGTACCCCCCAGTACCCACCAGTAGTGCGAAAGTATGGGTACACACTCTTCTGCTCATGGCCATCGAAGCACTGAAATTGTTTGTGCCAGTGGGTGTTTATCTGTGATGTGTGTAACACTATGTCCCACACTCACAACCTCATTTAGTGTGTAATGTTCATTCCCATTTCTTGGCTCATTAAAGTCTTACTTGTGTTTGTGTATCTCTGTATAAAATACCATGAAATTACTGTAAAAATCACAGGGGGGGGGTGGGGTGTTTTAAATGGTTTTTTATTGCTGTAAAAAAACTGGAATGCTGTGAGTTTCAATCATTCATTGGAACTGTAAAAATGATTCGCCAAACACCATGTGGATAGCAGTTCTTTCCCTAAACACCCCCCTTGATGGAAAAACACATCTTGGAATTGTTCTTTATAAAACAACTTCATTATGCAATTTTTTTTTTATTATTTGGGTTTAATTAGGTGACAGGTTTTGTATAAATCATTTTCAGCCTTCTGTCATCTCAACTTCTTGTCATTTTAGGTCCTCCAGAACCTTCCCTCCCGTGCCATGGACCATGGGCCCCTATCAAGGCTATGGTTTCTGGCAGATCATTTGGACCGACCCACTGGCTTGTTTGGGAAAGCAATCAGACATGAATGAAACTAACTGATGCAGCACACTGTAAAAAGGCAGTTAAGACAGCTTGGCCAAATGCTGGAGTTTTCTGGGGGAAAAAAGACTAAGGGAAAAGGCACACCCTCTAAAAAGCCATCCCCGTCTAAACTGTACGCTGGATAGAGACAGTGCATGAAGTATTGTAAAACACGGTTATTTATTTTACCTCTTTTTTTGTGAAACAACAAAATAAATCAAGTCATTTTTTTGTGCAGGAGTGTGCAAAGTGTAAATGCTTGTCATGTCAGAGTGAAGATTTATATTCCAGACAAAACAACATTGCCGCACAACCATCCAGCAGTAGTAAGTAAATGGACAAACAGAAAAGCAGCTTGACTTGTAAATGCATCGCCAACGCATCGGTAAATAGAACTTACACATAGGGCGCTTGAAGTTCATTTAAACTGAAGGACGTAAGTAGTCGTAGTGTTTTTTATTCTAGTAATTCAAAACCACTTTAGTTCAACAGCGAGGACCTAGACAGGTGGCACCGATAAACAGTAAGTGCTGAAATCTGTGACACCTTCAAGGATGCTGATCAATACTTGTGGCCACATTAAACAATACGACACACAAGGCCACCAATTGCTGCGGTTTTGAAAAATCTCATTTGATTGTGTGCTATGTGTGCTGTACTCATCACGGGTAAGCAGTTAGGGCGTCGGACTTGTAGCCCAAAGGTTGCCGGTTTGACTCCTGACCCGCCAGGTTGGTGGGGAGAGTAATTAACCAGTGCTCTCCCCATCCTCCTCCATGACTGAGGTACCCTGAGCATGGTACCGTCCCGCCGCACTGCTCCCTTAGGGGCACCGTTGGGGGCTACCCCCTTGCACGGGTGAGGCATAAATGAAATTTCGTTGTGTGCAGTGTGCAGTGTCACAATGACAACTGGGAGTTGGGTGTTTCCCAGGTGGACTTTCACTTCACTTCACTCATCCTGACTTTATTCTCAGAAAGCACCTACCATGGTCATAACCCATTCTAACCCTGCTTACATCTTAAGGACCTACACTAAAAAAATATAAAAATATAAGAATCAGAAGTGGAACAATAAACTAGGAAGTGGTGTTTGTCTACAATGGGTAAAACCAGGAAGTCATCAATGTGCTATTGTTTCAAGAAATCCTTGACTACTGACCTCCACCTCAACCCTTTCCGAATTTCTAGTTTTCCGCTTAGTCATTTGTTTAGAGATCAGGCGTGGCTCATTTACATCACTGCAGGCCAAATAATCTTTACAAACCAGGTTTACAACCAGACTGGATTATCTATCTGCCTGAAATAATGAGGTAATTGTGTTTTTTTCCACAGCACGATAATTTGATTAGCACTTGAAGGCAAAATGTCAGCACCTGGTTAAGTGAATTACTTTGTTTACTCTGAAGTTGCTTTTAGGTTTTAGAATACGTGTAATAACCATTCAGTATGTTTTGTGCTCTGTGTTCTGCTCATAAAGTAAATGGTTCAGATAGACAATTAAAAAGTCCAATTCAATGTGTCTCCTCTACAAATACAGCATTGTCTACTGAGGCTACACCTTTTCACTGGGGATATAGATTACCCTTTAGAATGTCTCACGATTCATAGCAGATTACATTATACTGCTTCATAAAAACTAAAGAATGCATTTATCTCTGTCTAGTGAAGTTTGTTTGATGGACAACAGAATATTGTCAAGATTTGGCTGTCTTGGGTCTTCACACAGTGTTTCGGAACAACATATGGGTGTTTGTGACATGCATATATAGTACATGTTCATATATTAGAATGATGTTACAGTGAACTGACTGAAACGCCATTTGGCTGTCTTAATTGTATTTTATTGTCTGTAAAAAAGTGACTGTTTGTGTTGACCTACGCCAATGCATGTTCTTATAGAAGCTGTACATTTGGAGATGAATGAACCACACACTATACAGCAGAGATGTGTGCTAAGTCTTTTTTTTTTCGTCATAAACCTGTCATTATTATCAGATTACTTTCGGAGAAGGTGACCAAAGGCCAGCTTTACTGAAAGAACAGCTGTCCAGGCATGCTGCTTCTGAAGCATGCGGTGCTGACAGCCTCAAACATCCCAGCCCCAGTTGAGTGCCGGATTTAAATTGAACACTTCAACTTCACAGTTCACGCTTTCGTGGTTCCTGGGAGCGGGTTGAGGATCTGTCCAAGTGAGAATGCAGCAAGATGTGCTTGACAAGTCACCATCCTGACCCGCCCACTCCCTCTCCACCACCACCACCACCACCACCACCACCACTACACCCTACCCTATCACACTCTTCTCCAGAGCACTTATTTATAATCAATCACAGCAAACAGTCTGACTCTAAATCCAGCCTTTTTTTCCGAGTATATCACAGGATATATCTACACTTGCATTAACCTAGCTCTCCGAAGAGCCTGTTCTGGGCTTCTGGCTGCCTCTTCCCTGAAGTGTACTCTTCAAGAAAAAGAGCGAGTGTGAGAGAGAGAGAGAGAGAGAGAGAGAGAGAGAGAGAGAGGGAGGGGGAGAGAAAGATAGTGTGTGTATTTAAGTGTGTGTGAGACAGGAAGAGAAAGACAGAGAGAGAGAGATAAAGAGAAAAAAAGAGTGCAACTGTGTGTGTGTGTATCTGTGTGTGCGCAAGCGAGTTGGAAAGAGAGAGGGAGAGAGAGAGAGAGAGAGGCAGAGTGATAAATCTACCTGATAGATACCCGCCTGTCTCTCTGCCTACACGTCCGCAACTGCAGGCTGCCAAGAGAGAGAGAGGATGCATGGTACTGTAGGTGTAGCCTGCGGAAGCCTCTGGAAGCCTCTGGAAGCCTTGTGGGAGTAGAGGCTGCTTTTTAAGGGCCATGCGGTGCAGAGGCTGTGTGTGTGCTCCGTTTGAGTAACAGCATCTCAGCTGCATACAGCTTCCTCTTCTCTTTTTTATTCCTTCTCTTCCTCCTCTGCCTCCTCTTCATCTTACTCACCCCAAGATTTTCTGCCTTCCCTTCCTCCTTCAGGTGCCATTCCTCTTTTTTCTTTCTCCCACTTTCCCTGAACTCAGCATCCCTCTATCACTTTTGACATACCTTTCAGCATTCCCTCGCTCGCTACACTCTTTTCTTTTTCTGGTCTCCTTTTCTTCTTCTCTTCTCTGTCAACTTCTATTCTCCTCTTTCTCCACCTCCTTACCTCAAGTTCTTTAGCTTTTTCCTTTTTCATTCGTTTCGAGTGCTGCTGTTCCTCTCCTCTCTTTCTCTTGCCCAACACCTCGAAACTCAACATTCATAAAATTTGATGGTTTTTCCAGCACGTCTTTGAGTCTTTCCTTGCTCTGACAAGCTAATGTCATGTCGCGAGTGATATTGAGCTCTTGGCATGAGTCCAAGGTTTTCATCTCCTCACAATCTTCTTCTGTCACTCCCTTTAATTACTTATTTTTTCCCTTATCGCCCTTTTCCCTTTTCCCTATTATTCCCTTATTGTCTTTCCTTACCTCTTCTTACCTCCTCAACTTCTTCCTCCTTTGCCCTCATATCGATCCATCACTCTCCAATGACCCCAATGACTAGTGACCTCTGGAATAGCAAACCGGTGCTAACCAGTTGTATTTCTATTTCCTACTTTCTATTTCTATTTTTGTCACCAGCGCAGTGTCAATGTCACTGACACAAAACACTTTGCAATACAGAACAAGGTGTTGCCAAGCAGCAATAACCACAACGCAGCAAGCACATGCATAGACAACTTCTGCTTGCAATACACAGGAAAGTCTTGCAAGTATGCAAAATGCTTACCAAAAATACAATTCAACTAATGTTGCATTACATTACATTTAGCTGACACTCTAGAGCAGTGGTTGTCAAACTGGGATACACATACCCCTGTGAGTACTTGGATCAATTCAAGGGGGTACAAAATAAATCTGTGAAGAATTTTTTTTTCTCACCAGCATGATAGACATCAGTGGAAAAGAATCTTACCCCATATCTACCCCAATCAATGCAATGGACTCTCAGATATGTACCACTGCATAATATTTGTTCACATTTTGTTCATTCAGCATTAATTATTTAAAAATATAAATTCTTTTTAAGCTACCTGTAATGCAGGTTGTACTCGGTAGAAGTAGTGTCTTAGGCAGGAAACAGCAGTTAAAAGTTTGGGAAGTGTTGCACTAGAGCAATGTGAGGTCAGATGTTTTTGTTCAAGGGCACTTCAGCTAGGATGAAGGTGCAGGAGAGCACTGCGTATTCACTCCCCCACCCACATTTTTACTCAAGGTATACAGGTATTGGACCCTGCAACCCTCCCAATACCGACTCGTTAACCATGGGTATAAAGCTGGCCAATAATGTATCACTCGTGAAACACTGCCAAATGTCTGTTAGGACACGCTGCAGACTGATCTGCCGGTCTCTTTCTACCGACCCACATTTGAGAGCATGCTGGTGCTCACCATCCCTGTGAGGTACACTGGCTAGACAGTGGCCAATAGGAAAATATTACAGAGGGTCACCAGAACCACAGATGTGATCAGTTGTCCAATCCCATCCCTGGATGCCATCACCAGCTCTAGGTGTCTCACTAGAGCCAGGACAATCATAAAAGACCACCTTCATCCTAACCCTCACCTGTTCAACATGCTACCCTCTGAGAGGAGGAGAATAAGATCCATCAGGAGCACAACAAACACACTAAAAAAACAGCTTCTTCGCACGGGCAGTCAAAACTTTAAAACACTAGAACAGTGATACTGCTTTTCGAAATAGTCATGCTGTCACTTTACTACTGTTGCTGACTAATGTTGGCTAATGTCACATTTGGTTTTGTCACCTTCCGCTGCTGTTGATTATGTTCACTATGGGTTTGCCCCCGCTACCTCTCACTATGCAACACTTACAGTATAATGTGCAATAGCTACCTCATAGTGCAATATTATTATTCAGAACTTCTGTACAGCCCACTTTCTTTTCACTATTCATTATTTATTATAACCCTCCTTTTCGTTATTTCTACAATGCTTCCTCGCTTGACACTTGGATACTTGTACCTTGCACCTTTGTGGCCTTGCTGCTTAATTTCATTTTTACAGGCAACTGGTCAATGACAAAAAGGGTCTTGAAAGTCTTGAGGAAGTCTTGAAATAAATGCTTGCTTCACCAAGTAGGCTGAATTCAGGGGGCTAACGTGTCTTTTTCCCCCTGCCCTGACATGCTTCATATCGGCGGTGTCTCTGACCGTCCTCGGGCGTCTCTTGTGCTGGCAAGACTCCTGCGCTCTTTGAATGAGGCTCCTTAATTGCCCTAGAGGTAGAGCGAGAGCGAGAGAGGGAGCGGCGTGGCTAACAATAACCTATAAAAAACCCTGAGTTGTCGCTTTCTTCCACTGGCCATATTGCGCTCTGACTTTTTTTTCATCCCTCATGCAAAAAACACACACACACACACATTTACTCTCGCACTCAGTGTAACACACACACACAACCACACACAGTCACACTCAATATAACACACAACCACACACCCACACTTACACTAACACTCAATATCACACACACACACACACACACACCCCTTTGGGGGAGAGGTGGAGCTGCATGCTAAGCAGCTGAAAGGCCAGAATTAAGTTCAGCTTTAGCCGCTACCACACACACCTTCCTCTGACAGAGACAGACAGAAGGGGCTACACTCCCTTTAAGGAAGGTCGCATCAGCATGCAGACTTGCAGACCACAGCATAGACCCTTTCCCTGACCAAAACAACCTGGGCCGGAGGAGAGACAAATCCAACTGGACAGAGTTGGACACAAAGGTTTTCTTTTCAGCAGCAAGTGAGTGAACACTGCTGAATACATATATTCAGGTGAAATGACAGAGAAAAATGCAGGATTTTTTTTTGAAGAGAAGAGGGGTTAAAATGCCATGAAGCAAAGGAAGAGAAAAAAACTAGTGCAGTTCAGGTGTACGTGTGTGTGTGTGTGTGTGTGTGTGTGTGTAGGTGTGTGTGTGTGTGTGTAGGTGCGTGTGCATGTGTAGGATGTGTAGGTGTGTGTGTGTGTGTGTGTGTAGGTGTGTGTGTGTACGTGCCTGCCTGTGTCTGTGTTAGTGTGAGTGTGTGTGTGAGTGTGTGTGTGTAGGTGCGTGCATGTGTGTGTGTGGGTGTGTGGCATGACGGTTGGTGTGTGAGGTGGGGTCATCACAGCAGGTCTCCTGCCAAAGTGTGAGTCAGACTCAGGGCCAGCTGACGGGCAGAGAGAGGAAGAGGAGGATGAGGAAGAGGAGAGAGAGGGGGTGTGCCCTTCTGCACTGACCTTCAAGGCTTTGTCCACAGGACATGAACAAGACAGAGAGAGAGAAAGAGAAGAAGAAGAAAGACAGAAAGAAACAGAAAAAAAGAGAGAGAAATTGAAGACATTGAGGGTAAGATAAGAGGCAGGAGACCGAAAAGGTTGGAAGGGTATGTATGTGTGTACGTGTACGTGTACGCTTGTGTGTGTGTGTGTGTGTGTGTGTGTGTGTGTTTGTGTGTGTGATGGGGAAACTTGTGTGAAATGTGTATGCAATCCTTGTCATCCTAAGGAGTCCATCTGATGAAACCTTCTAGAAAGAGTGTGCCAGGGAGGGCGCATGCAGTCGGGAGCAGTGTGGCTGTCAGGCCCTCACTACTGATCAGGGCAACGCAAAACTCTGGAGGACACGTAAGTGCCTCCGTACACACACTCTGCCACACACTTACACACATGCATGCACACACACACACACACACACATGCACACACACATACATACTGTATCCCCTCCCTCTCCCTCACACACGCATGCACACAGACACAAATGCACACACACAGACATATGCACACACACATGCTCACACACACACACACACACACATACACACACACACATGCACACATACATACATACATACTATATCCCCTCTCTCTCGTTCACACACAAAGACCCCGAGAGAGAGAAAGTTAAAGAGAGACAGAAAGAGGGAGAGAGAGACATAGAGAAGTAGAGAGAGAGCAATAGAGAGAAACCGAGAGAGAGACAGAGCCATATGATGTACAACAGGCATAATAATATCTGCCCTCCATCCTCAGTCAAATACATACGCAAACACCTGCAAGTACATACATACATACATATGTTGTCCAAAAATTCGTTATCAACAAAGTAGAGACAAAGCCAAGCCAAGTAGTGGTAAATGACAAAACCCTCGAGGTTTATTGTAACGGATCCGGGAGCTTAATACAGTGTGCACCTAAGGCTGTGACCATACAAACTCAATTATACGGGGCACACCGCCCTCCTTATATACAGGTGTGACGCCTTTGTTTCGTGTGGCGGGAGATCCGGGAGATCTGGTTGGGGGTTGGGATACGTGTTGCAATGGAAGCACGCCCCAACACACATGCATCTTCGATTTTCTACTACACATACATGCAGATACCCATACATTCATCCAGACACACAGACCCAGTGTAGGTGCATCACATCTCCTCCCCTCCAGTGCCTTCTCTTTGGCCTCACCTCATTTTTTGTGATGCCTTACAATATCAAGTACAGAGGACGAAAGATGTCAATCACACAAAGAGAATCCAGAAGAAGAAGAAGAAGAGCAGGTTCAAAGAGATCAACCTGACACGCTTTCATCTCTTAGCCTTGCTGATGCTTGTTATAATGCGATGTCTGGTTGCTTGATGTAAGCATATGTGTGTTTGAAAAGGGCATGTCGACACTACAAAAAACATATTCACCGAAGCAATTCACTCTAAAGAATTTGGAGTTAATGATTTTATGACTTCTCAACGCTAACCGCTGTGTGACGACTTGGGTCTGAAAACAAATGGAGGACCTTTTAAAATAATGCTTTTTAATCTAGTTCAACACACACCACTGTTCCCTTTCATTACTAAACTGAGAGCCGTAACAAAAACAGACCTCTGTTTGAATAGTAGACCTCGATGGTGTTGTTGCCGTGGACACAACAGTGGAGCTTGGTGCCATATCAGGTCTACCTCTCCATTTTAGTCAGGAGGGACTTTTGTATTATTATTTCAAAAGATGGCCCCCGCCATGTTTGGACGGCAGACGGGGGTGTCTTTGTGGTGTGTCTGGGAGTGTGTGTCTCATCTAGACTGAATCAGAGAGTTTAATTAGTTTCATCAGGCTCTCTCTGTGATTCCCATTATGTAGCCACTCCAAGAAATATTCATTTACCCAGGATATTAATGGACATGGTTAATTTGGCTACGTCGGTCGGTCTTGGCTTTAGTCTCAAACACACACACACACACGCATACACACGCACACACACACACACACACACACACACACACACACACACACACAAAATGCACATCACATACACAGACTCAGAAATACACACCTAATATACACACACACACACACAGATGCAGAAACAGACACACACACACAAACAAATGGACACGTGCACCCACCCACACACACACACACATACACAGATGCAGAAACGCACACCAACAACACACACATACAAACACAGACACACTCACACAGACACAGAGATGAAGAAACTCACACTACACACAGTTGAAAAGATACTCTACCAGAGAAGAAGGGGGGTATCAATGAGCTGAAAAGCCTGGAGCAATGTGGGGTATTTCATCCAAAAAAAAAGAGGAAAAAAACGACAAAAAACCCGAATAGATGGATAATTCCCAATTTCCCAGATTCCTTCCCGCCCAGCTTGTATTGCGGGAGCCTCTCACTGATAGAATTCAATTTCCCACCTGCATTTAAATGACCCTATTAGGAAGCACCATCAGCCAAGTGGCGATTCTCACGATTGCTTGGCTCAGGAGATTGACACTTGGAAAAAAAACAAAACAAAAACGGTTTGGACCCCTACACACTTAGATAAGCACTGTTAGATTATTTACACATGTGAGCTGGGCTTATCTCTGGGAGAGAGAAATTGGGGTAAGCCTTTTGGTCATCCAACCCTGGTGTCTCTCTCTCTGTCTGTCTGTCTGTCTGTCTGTTCCTCCATTTTGTTTTTTATCTTTCTCTTTTTCTCACTTTTAATCACCTGTTCCCATTATCGCTTCCCCATCTCTCACTCTCACTCCATCTACCAGCCGAGTCACAAGTAGTTACCATCACACACACGTAGCACATCTGCTATTTGCACTCTCCTTCTCTTCCTTTCTCTTTCTTTCTTCGTCTCTCTCTCTCTCTCTCTCTCTCTCTTTCTCTCTCTTTCTATGTCCTTGCCTCGTGCGGTCTCGCTTTCCATTTCCCTTCCTGTCATTGGGCTGTCACACTATCCTCACATCTTTCTCTCCGTTCCTGTTTTTCCTCTTGTCTTTCCCTCCTCCTCTCCCCTCTCCTCCCTTCCCCTCTCCTCCCCTCCCCCTCCCTTCCAATCGTACCATCTTTTGCCCTTTTCCACCAAATCCTGTCTTTCCTTCCTTCCTTCATTCTTTCCTTCCCCTTCCAGCTCTCCTTACTGCCTCGCCTTTTTTTGTCATTTCCCCCAAAAATCATGTACTTTCTCCTTCCTCCCAAACTTTGCTTCCTCTCTCACCCCCCCCCCCCCCTCTACATCATCTCACCTCGCCTCCCCTTTCACCAACTCCTCTCCTCCTCTTTTCTTCTCTTCTTCTCCCTTCTCGTTTCTTTCTTGTCACCTCAGTGCTCCTCTCCGTGTCTCTCAGAGTTAGGCAGGCTGAGAAGGATGGCAGGCAGACTGGCAAGCAGACACTCAGGCACTCAGGCAGGGAGGCGTGCTGTGCTGTGCTGTCCTACGTGTGTGCATGTGGCAGAGTCTTCTTCCAGCTGCTGCTACTGCTGGAAATGGCCTCCCGTCGTGTCTGTGACGGCGCAAATTGGCCAGGAAATGGGTCTCCTTTTAAAAGTTAAAAGCAACGGGTAGAGGCAGATGGCATAACCCTTTACAACACTACAGGCACACACTACAGGCACACACACACACACATACATACACACACACACACACACACACACAGGAAACACACATAGGCACATACTACAGGTACACACACACACACACACACACACACACACAGCTAGACAGCTGTTTGCCCCCCCATGGAGGACACGGGTGTTCACGGGTGGCATAAAGGGCCACCTACTCGAGAAAAAAAAACTCAGGTGTCCACCATCTTAATTAGTCACCCAATCAAAGCTGTCGTTGTCATCTAAGGGCTGCTGCTCTGCTCTCTCTTCCTGTCTTTCTACTTCTGACACTCCCCGTTGTGTCTTTCTCTTTCTCTGTCTCTCTCTCTCTCACACTCTCTTTTTTCCTTTTCTTGTCCTTGACTTCACACACGTGTCTTTTTCTACCTCTTTCTATCTCTGCCTGTCTCTTTCTCTCTCTCTTTCTCTACCTTCCTCTTTCTCCCTCCCTCTTCCTCTCTTTCTCCCTCTCTCTTTCTCTTGTCCCTTTCTTCACCCACCTGTCTAGTTCTACCCCTCTCTTTTACACCTGTACTCACTCACACATCGTCTCTGTCATATCTGCCACTCAGAGGTGGCAGCAGGTATGTTGGCATGGCTACCTTGTCAGAACAGACAAGTGACAACCAGATGCCAGAACAGAGGTGAGGAGGAGGTGTGTGTGTGTGTGTGTGTGTGTGTGTACACACTTGTATGTGTAAATGTGTATGTGTGAGGATATGTGCATGAGTGTATGTCTGTGTATATGTGCACGAGTGTGTGTGTATGTCTGTGTGTGTGTGTGTGTGTGTGTGTGTGTGTGTGTGTGTGTGTGTGTGTGTGTGTATGTGTATGTGCGTATGTTTGTGTGTGTGTGCACACGTATGTGTGTGTGTGTTGTCCAATGAGCCAGGCTGTGCTGTGCCATGCTTTGCCACCACTCCCACACTGCTCCGCTGAAGCAAAGCAGATGCAATGCAAATGCAACCCACCCTTCTTCACACTTCCATGGCACCAAGCCTGTGCTGCAAAATTCAAAACGTGATTCTGCATCCCACTTGCTTGCTATGTCAGTTTACAGCAGTGAGCCCCCGTCTATCGCGGTAGTTACGCTCCAAAACCCCTCCGCGATAGGTGAAACTCCACTATATAGCAAGACCATATAGAAAACATTTTATTTTATAGTTTAAGCCTGAAAATATCCCTTCCACACACTGTTTTAATATATTTACTGTATTTAACATTGATATTTCTTCTGCATTTCAATCAGTATTTATATGTTACAGTATAGTCATCATAAATTACAATATTGTTCTAACAAACTTTTTCTTAGCATGCATAGTAACCTAGCATGCATATATTAATGAACCAATCTGTGATATAGCAGGACCCGAGAAAGGTGATATAGCAAGGGATTACTGTACAATTCAATTCAAATTCAAGAACTTAATCAACATTCAGGAGTCAGTTCTGAATCGCATAGAGTCCTGCATAGCATACACTGTAAAGTGTTCTACATAGAACTAGCCTTAAAAAAATAAAGACATCATGCTGCATGGATCTTTTCAGAGTTGTATAAAGTAGAAGTAGAAGTACTGTTTTGGATGTAATTACAACACTGGTAGTATGGTATTATGCAGTTGCAACTGCGTAGTACCGTACTACTTGTGTTGTATTTACATCCAAAACAGTACTTCTACTTCTACTTTATACAACTCTAATCTTTTTACACAGGTAATGTACCTTTTCAACATGCATCACATTATGTTATATTACACTTAGCTGACACTTTCATTCAAAGCAGCTTACAGTTATATAATATGGGTACAGGGTATTGGTTACAGTCCCTGGAGCTGTTAGGAGAGTTACTGTAGGTGCCTTGCTCAGGGTCACTTCAGCCATGGATAAAGACGTAGGTAATCCACACACATTCTTCCTACTGGTAAGGGTGCGATTCAAACCTGCAACCTTCCAATGCCAAGACTAACACCTTAACCATTAGGCCACGGCACCAGCATTGGGGCAATATGACTTATCAAGGTATCAGGTATTAAAGGGCCGCATCTGGCCCCAGGGCCGCCATTTGAAGAGGCCTGATCTACTGTATGCCTGTGCACGTTGGCATTATTTTTCAAGTTGGTTCTATGTACCACTTTGTACAGCGTATATAGTGTGAATTGACAGTCAAAGTCAAGAACAAAACTGACATTCATTCAGGAGTCAGTCTCAGTTCAGATCTGAATTTCCTTCTGTCCTGTGTGGCATTACAGTGCAGTGGACAATCCCTGTGGATGATTGACAACCGCAGGGGGAAAGACACATGTCTCTGGGACTTATTATTTTAACAATACAAGCACCCCCGAGGGTTTGCCAGAGCTGAAGAGAGAAGCACATTATTTCAGTGTCTGTTCGGCAGAGATAAGGCTACATTAGTACATTTGTGAAGTGACTGACATTCGTGTCAGAGCTGAGTTTTTTTTGTGTGAGGTTGCTTCTGGTGTGATCACTCGAAGCTAGCTCTGACGGAAAAAAAATGTCTCATTTATCCTTCAGTTCCTGCTTCTTCTTTTTTCTCGCTGCCTGTGATTATTTGCGGCATACATCTTCATTGTGCACTTTATGTGGTGGCGGCGGCCATGTTTTTTTTTTTCTTTCCCCCCTTCCTTGAGATGTAAACGTTTGGTGGTTTAGTGAAGATGAATGGCTCCCAGGCTCACATACACTATAGCCTCTAATGGGCCTCCGCAACACAGGCCAAGGGGAATTCTGCCATATCCAACCCCCACCACTACCACCACCACCGCCACCACCATTACACTCCATCGTTGCACCATTTTGGACAGCTGACATAGAATGTCTACACACACACACACACACACACATACACACATTACATCCTTGCACCATTTTGAACAGCGGACAGGGAATGCCCATACACACACACACACACACAGATACACACACACATTACATTCTTGCACCATTTCGGACAGTGGACATATAATGCCCATACACACACACACACACACATTACATCCTTGCACCATTTTGGACAGCGGACATAGAATGCTCACACATTCACACACACACAAAAATTAAACTGCAGGCATGGTAATCGAATGGAAGCAAGCCATGGTTTGGCCTCTCTTGTTCCCCCTGGTAGCTCTTTGCCAGTGAAAAGGCAAGGCCTACAGTAGTAACAAAAGACTGTCTGGCTAAACAATGCCAATCCACAGGAAAAAAAAAAAACAAAGCCACAAACCACACCAGGGCTCCTCAGAGACCAGTGATAGCACTTTCCAATCCTTACAGCACATTAGCCACAGGCCCCCCTTGAGGACCTTAGCATGTGTAGCATGTATATCTGTTTACATGCTCAGCTAACTGCATATCAATATCAACAGTTAATCCACCATCCATCCATCCAAGGACAACAGCACAACGGCACCACAGAACCGCTCGAATGGTATCTGCACACACACATACCAAATGGACTACTCCATCTTCAGAGAGTTAATGAACTATGATTACAGCGTATGGTGTGCAGCACCCCCCAATCTCAAAACAATGCTACAGTGTTGTAATAGCAATGTTGCTAATGAGTGACATAGGTGAGTGTTGTTTCCCCCCCCATTTTACCCTCAATCTGCTAGTCTGCTTCAAAGGTGATGTGTAAGCACAGTGAGCTTTGGTGAGTGCAGTCTGCTGGGCTGAGACAGGTGTGCTTAATGTGTGGGGGGGTGTGGGTGGGGGTGGGGGGTAGGGGGGGGTGTGGCAATCCTTTAAGAGAGGGACAGATGTAGTCGGGTATGCAAGAGTTCCCTTCGTGCTGAGCTAGCAGTGTTGAGTTTCCCCCTGTGGAAATGTCAGCGTTGATGCAGTGCCAAGAAACCATACATCTATATATACAGTACACACACACACACACACACACACACACACACACACACACACACAGACACACATAAGCCAACCACACATTGGCATATGCCTACACATTATTCACGACAGGACAACTCCGGAGTGGAAACTTTATAAACACTTGATGTTCGGAGCGGGTCATGCGTTACTTATGCAAACGATATACAGACTTTACATATGCTGTCAAAGTCAAAGCCGTGCTTGTTGAGGGTAAGTGCTAAGCAATAGTTCTCTATCTCTATCCTCTAGTGATATATACTATACGTGAAGCCTTCAGGTCTGCATAGAAATGTACCGTCTCAGGAGAGAGCAGGCACTTCAGTAGTGCTGGGGGAAGATACTCACAAGTGCTTTATAGTTAAGGCTGCCAACCTTGACAACACACATCTCACATCTCTCCCACGTTAACGCAGTGATCCCAAGAGAATATAAAAATTAGACTTGAGCTAAGGTGGTAAAATTCTAGGAATATGTACTCTAGGACAATTGACACACCATCAATTGCTTTTCATTCATACCAGCTGCAAAGCTTAAAACAAACACAATAAAAAAATAACTAATATGAGTATTTTTGGAGAGATATCTTTCTCAACCATAACCCAACGATTCACTACCACCTAATAAAATTCCCTGCAGGAAATATTGCAAAAAAATGGAAGCAGCTGAACACCATGCTGGAGAAGATTTTTTTAATCTCAAGACCAGAGAAGACGACAGAAAGAAATCTGCTGGCCACGGCTGGAAGAGTTGACCTTAGGAAAGATCCTCCCACCCCCCCCCCCCACCCCCCCCGCCAGGTGAAGGTAACTACAAGGACTGGGCAAAGCTACAACAGAGACCTGCCTGTATGTGTGTGAGCAGAAGCCAAGGCTTAGCATGGCCACTCTACTGAGATCACACAGAAAAGACCCAACGACGCAGAAAAAAGGGCTGAAGGCTACGATTGTACGATAAGCCATGCTTGGATAGACAGCACATGTTAGAAGGCTGTGGTGGGTGTGGGTGTGGGTGTGGGTGTGTGTGCATGTTGGGGGGTAGGAAAGAGGAATGAAAAGGCTAGCTGAGCATACAGGACAGAAAAGAGGACAAGAGAAGAGAGAGAGAGATAGAGAGAGAGGAGATAGATAGAGTGGTGGGTGTGGGTGTGGGTGTGTGTGCATGTTGGGGGGTAGGAAAGAGGAATGAAAAGGCTAGCTGAGCATACAGCACAGAAAAGAGGACAAGAGAAGAGAGAGAGAGAGAGATAGAGAGAGAGGAGAGAGATAGAGAGAGGTAACTCCAGGTAAAGCTGTCTAGACTCATAAGTCTCTGGAGCGCGTGTGGGGGGGCCCTGTGAGGTTTCAGAGATGAGGAGGAACACGTGGACCCGCCGGGAACCAGATTAGCGCCGGGCTTTTTCAACCCAACGGAGGCGAGCTGAATAGAATGCAACTCTGGAAGGTACTGCCAGCAAAGTTCAGAGGACTGGAAAAAAAAATGACAAAGAAAAAAAAACAGACAAACAAACAAAAAACAACAACAGAAGGACAGAGGACCCCCGTATTCAAAGTGGCGCTTGTATTCAGGAACGTTCCAGCATGTTTGTGCTGAGTGCAATGGAAATGAAGCAGACAAACAGAAAAAGAAAAACAGACAAAAAAAAAAAACAGACAAAAAGAAAAAAGTGAAAATTCAAGAGACATCTTTCATTTCTTTGAAAGCACATTCAGCTTCAATCCCTGTGTCATCTTCCCCTCTGTCTTTTTTTTTCCTTCTCTCCCTCCCTCTCCTCCATCTTCTGCTTTTCATGTGTTATTCATTCCCTCTCTAAACCCCCCACCTCATCCCACTGCCTCATCCCCGTCAGCCCCTCCATCAAGGGAGGAAAGAGACAACGAGAGAGAGCGAGAGAAAAAGAGAGAGAGAGAGACGCTACAGAGAGAGAGAGAGAGAGAAAATGAGAGAGAGAGAGAGAGAGAAAGAAAAAAAAGGGGGAATGAAATATGCAGGAGGGTGGCAGGGAGGAATCCTACAGGATTCGATAATAAAAAAAGGCTAATGAGATTAGCATGGCTAATGCAGATGAGACAGCGGGATGGGAGCCACTGCCATGCTCAGTGGCTTCTTATCCCCCCTCCCAGGAAATCAATATGCTGGGAGATCAACCTCCTGTGGGATTCTGGGATTTGCAGTTCCCCATTTTTCATATCTTTTTTTTTGGTTTTGCCCCCAATCTATTATTATTACCATCCTTTGTCAAATTTGTGTGCATGAAATGAGTCTTAGTAAGCCGCCTTCAAATAAAGCACACACAAAAACAAAGTAGTGTTTTGCACCTGTATGAGGCTTCAGAAAAACAAAACATGGCCATAAAAGGGTGCAACAGCGAGGAGGAGGTCCAGGGGAAAAATCCTCGGGGACAGTAGGGGCTTTTGGCCGGGATTCCACACCAGGCTCGAGAATAGAGAGGAAGAGCCCTGGCTGGGTTTTCTGGCAGTATCCCGGCTTTAGGGCGAGTGGCAGGTTGAGAAAGTGTGTGTGTGTGTGTGTGTGTGTGTGTGTGTGTGTGTGTGTGCGTATGGATGTGTGCGTGTGTCTGTGTGTCTGTGTGTGTGTGTGTGGATGTGTGTGTGTGTGTGTGTGCATGTGTGTGTGCGTGTGCGTGTTTAAGAAGGTGGTTGTGTATGCAGCGGTGAGTGCTGCTGAAATATGTGTTAGAATAGCTGACTTTAGGATGTGTATGTTTGGAGTGGAGCAGAGAGTGGTGAGTGTGTGTGACTGTGTGTGTGTGTGTGTGTGTGTGTGCGAGTGTGTGTGTATGCGTTTGGGGGTAGAGCTTAGAGTGGTGCTTACAGCTTAACCTCCCAGGAGTGCTTGTGTGTGTGTGTGTGTGTGTGTGTGTGTGTGTGTGTGTGCTTGTGGACAGCTGCCTGCTGCACCCTTGAGAAGGGTCCCAAGTGGAGCCTCTCAGGTGGGTGAGAAGTGAGAACTACATGCAAGGGCAGTCCTCCTCCACTGCCCTTGGCGCCGTTTTTTAGCTGACAGCAAAACAGCCAGCCAACCAACCAACCAACAACCAAGTGAATGGACATATAAAAATGGCAGATGGATGGGGAGAGAATTCAACATGGGAGCATCGCCTCCTGTGCTCCTCTGCTTGCAGCCAATTAAACCAGTTATTGTCCTAAATAAACTTTGGCGTTTGATCTTAAACCACTGATTATACTCCAAATCACGTACAGGGTAAGCGTGGAATAATAATAATAATAATACTACATCAGTTTTATATAGCGCTTTTCATAATACTCAAAGACACTTTACAAAGAGATTTAAACACACATACATAAACATAAACACACACACACCCAGACACAAAAAATACGAAAATGAGAGGGTGATCAGTGGTGGTGGTGGAGGGGGGGGGGTCATATGCAGTCTTGAACAGGTGGGTCTTGAGGTGGTTGTTGAGGTGGTTGCTCAGAGAAACTGTTTGAAACATTTACAGTTTGTAGACCATCTATAACACATGTATACATGGTTTATAACCACCTCATTGCGAATGCCTTGTTAAAGTCTTCTTCTAACTATGAGCTCCATTTGCAGTTCAACTGAGGCTCTCTGTTTGAAATTTCACCTGTGTGCCTCTGCGACCAAAGCACCGAGCGCTTGGCAGCCAATTAAACCACTTATTGTCCCCGTGAACTGTTGATAAAAAAAAATCTTTGGACTAGCTAATGATGCCTGCATATTAAAGCTGTAGAAATCTTTTATTTAATAGTTCCCTAATTATTAGGGACATTTACCTGGTAAAAAAAATGGTAACTCAGTGAAATTACATGGTACTGACACAGGTGAAGAGATAATAACTGCAGAGTAAAAAAACAAAAAAAACTAATTACAAAGGAATTACCTAGAAATACTTTACCTATTTCCATAAAACTGTTCTGAATTAATGAGTATCTACCACTGGAATTGTAAAGGCAACTACAAGGAAATTAAAATATCATTACCGTCTAAAATAGAGAGAAATTATGACTGGGATTTGTGGGTTTTATCAGAAACAGACCAACCAAAAACGTGACTTTCCGTGGAAAACAGTGATACAGTATCTAGTCACCCTCTCCTATATGTGGTCTCTCTCTCTCTCTCTCTCTCTCTCTCTCTCTCTCTCTCTCTCTCTCTCTCTCTCTCTCTCCTTCTTCCAGGCACACATGAGTCATACCAGTTCAGTGCAATCCTGAGTCATAACCTGATTAACTAAATTAGGTATAGTCAGCTTATCAAGGGCTCCACTGATGACGTTAGGACGTCAGGACCTCCAGCAGCACTGAAAATCCCTAGCTTGGAGTAGTGTTCGAACTGGCAGTAAAAATTAAGCAAGCATGAACAGCCAAGTATCACACAGGAACAGAGTTTTTTTTTCAGAAGAGAAAGTTTTAGAAGAGTTTTTTTTTACGAATTTACCATTGTTCATAATGATATTTTAAGCCTTTTTTTCTTTGGTCTGACTTCTTCTTGCAAGAATGGTATGACTTCACCTCCATTTCCATTTCCAACACAGCATGTACATCACAGCACAGGAAACATGCTAGTTTGGTGACGGAGGGCACAGACATGACTAGTCATAGCACCCCGCTCAGTCTCTATGCCTACCTGCTTTGACATCCTCAAATTAATTTTGTAAGTCTTTCTAGGCACCAACACATTATTGTTGTGTGGTGCATTAGCAAGCTAATTTAATTCTCCATCATGTTGATTTGGAGTGTAGTGTCTACATTGCTTTGGGGACAGTCATTACTATGGCAACATGTGAGGAATAAAAACAAAAATGAATTTCCCCACTCTTACACATTGTTAAGATGATCAACTTATAGTGTATAATAAAAACAGCCAGCCAAGTAGATTCCCTTGCGATTAGATGTGTAAAAAAAAAAACTAAATGAAAAGCTGTGTCATCACAGCATGATGCTAGCCTCAGTAAACTACCACACTTTTTCCTAAGATTGGGAAAGCACATTGGAAACCAGTGTAGTCAAACATGTAGCCTTAAGATCTCTGTAGAGTACCCAAACACATCAGCATGATCACAGGCAATATGTAAGCAAGCAGCTCGGGGAGGAAATAGAGCTTTTCCTTATCAGCAGTAACCAGTGACCTACACAACATGAACACACACACGCACACACACACACACACACACACACAGCAGGAAGACCTACTGGCTAGCACGTATCACCCCAACGATCTTGGTCCTGACAAGCGGATTTGATAGGTGGGGCTGGGAAGGAATGGGAGGTCGTGCTTGCACTGTGAGTGATAAACAACCAGACCACACACACATGTACACATACACACACACACACACACACACATACAATTACACACACACACATACAATTACACACACACATACAATTACACACACACACACATGTACACACACATACACACACACACATACAATTACACACACACATACAATTACACACATACACACACAGATAGACACACACACATACAATTACACACACACACACACAATTACACACACACACACATGTACACACACACACACACATATACAATTACAAACACGCACACACTCAGGGCAAATCGCTATCCCGACCGGCCCCCCATGGGAGAGTATCTCCACAGATGGACTTTGCTGATGATACACTGTCAGTGGCTAATGGATGATGCAGACCCACCCTGTATATCAACACCTCTGCGATTCCCGTCTTCCCTGTGATTGATGGGGGAGTTTAGACCGGGCACAACCAACCTAGGCACGATTCCTGATAAACTAACCTTAAATCCGCACGTGTCCCGTTCAATTCATTTGACGGATATATAAACTCGGGTCGGGTCGGCACGTAAAGCTGATATCTCACTCACTGCCTTGATTCTCCTCACTGTGCGTTCCATCCCAATCCCAATCCCCACCCCCCACTTCCCATCTTCCCATCCCCCCTTTAATTCCTGCTGTTTCTTTTCCCAGAATTCCTTCCTCTTGTGATCCTGTGGTGATTCACAGCTGCAAGCTCTTCTTCCCTCCACATTCAGTATTCCAGAAGATCAGAGCGGCCCCTACCACCACAACCACCACAACCACCACCACGGTCCCAGTTTTCATCAAACACACTGCGCCTTTCAAACGCTTCCACAAAGACCAAGCGCCTGTCAAGTTTTTGTCTCATGAGTCTGTTGGAAGGCGCCAGGCCAGCCACGCAAGCCAGCCAAGGGAGTAGGGGGAGTGGGGAGCAGGGCTCAGCTGGGTCCTTCTGCAACCAACGCTGGCAACTCAAAAGAGCCACATAGAATCTGCTTGAAAAGACTTCAGGAAAGCAGAACAGTGGATGAGGCGAGATAGAGAGAGAGGGGGGGGGGCGAGAGAGAGAGAGAAAAAGAAAAAGAGAGAGAGGTGGGCGAAGAGTGAGAGATAGAAAGAGAGAGAGGAAGAGAGAGAAACTTATCCACGGTTTCTTCAGTCAAAAGTCATTTGTAGCGAGAGAATGAGACAGCTGTGGAACAGGTGGCCTGAGGTTTTTGGCTGGCTGGTTTTGTGGAAGGCTGGAGGAACTGGTAGAGAGGTTGCCAGTGATAAAATGGCGCTGGTGCTTATTCCATATTTTGTGACACATTCTAAAAGAGAGTTTAAATGAATGGCGTTAGAACTTACTGGCATTGCTTCAACATTTTTTTTTGTCTTCTAAAAAACCCTCTGTAGAGAATTTTTTTTTTGAAAAGGGATTAAGAAGAAATTCAATTTAAAAGGTATCTTAATGCAGAACTAAGCTCTGTCGAGAAATCTGTACCCTGTAATATATGTCACAGCGAAACACAGTGGAGGGAATCATTAATCCAAAAAAGCTGGGCAAGAAAGTCTCTTCAAAGACCACATACTGCTACTCTGCTGCAGAGTACATTTTTTTCTAACAGTTGTGAGTCTACATGACTCCTTGATACTGTGTATTTTCATCAGCTAGGAGTAGCTTTGTAAAGTATATAGCTCTTTAAATCAAAACAATGTACGGAAAATGAGATTAGCTGTCCACAGGCAGCGCCACTTATTTTGCATCAAGCTGAGAAATCTGATGTGTATGAAGCAGTTTAAGGGGGGGTGTGCTACTTCTACTTTTTGATTTGAAGACTTTGCTTTTTCTAAATAAACTTTGGTCTTTGATCGTAAACCACTGATTATACTCCAAATCACGTACAGGGCAAGCATGAAATTCACAACATACCATTTATAGACCATCTATAACACATGTATACATGGTTTATAACCACCTCATTGCGAATGCCTTGTTAAAGTCTTCTAACTATGAGCTCCATTTGCAGTTCACTGAGGCTCTCTGTTTGAAATTTCACTGCTCACTGTTGCATGTAATAGTTTCTTGATGCCTGCAGGCAAGAGAATGAATAACAACCCCATGTGGCAACCAACAGCCGCCATTCCTCTCAGCTTACCTCGCTAGCCCTCCTAGATCCAATCTCGCCCGCTTTAAATCACAATAAAATAGCAATACGTTTCTCCTTTCTTTCTCCATGCGCTCTCGCTAGAGAGGGGCTTTTCACTTGCGCTCGTTGGCTAGCAACATGACTAATCAGTTTATTCCCCCTGGTGACTGGGATTCTGCCATGTCTGATTCAAATGTTCCCCTCAGAGGATACTGCTAAGTATTTTGTGTGTGTGTGTGTGTGTGTGTGTGTGTGTGTGTGTGTGTGTGTGTGTGTGTGTGTGTGTGAAATAGTGTAATATCGTAACACACCCCCCCACCCAACACACACACACACACACACACACACACACTCTCTCTCTCTCTCTCTCTCTCTCTCTCTCTCTATCTCTCTCGCACACACACACACACACACACACACACACACACCATCTATTGTGTGATGTTGCTTATTATATACTATAAGGGTCCCCCTGTCAGTTCAGGGACCTTTAAATCATCCTCTTTCCCCTCTCACTGGTACCCTTTAGGATATCACTCTCCTCACACTAGGGCTCTGACCCTGTGGCACCCAGAAAGGCTCTCACCATCATGGAATATTCCCCCAGACATGTGACAGTGCTGGAAAAAAACAGAACCCTCCAGCTGACAATGGCACTCTTCTTGGCAATCTTGGCAATCTTCATCTTTTTTTTTTGTTCGGGTGACCAAAAGCAGTTTACAAAACAGGCTTGTGAAGGACAAGTCAAACTGGATGGCAGGGCAGTGTAAGGAGATCTAGTGCTCCGATTCGTGCTGACAGATTCCATCTTTTTTTTTTTGTGAATTTGAAGGCACACGACGCACTGCCGTGTTGTCCTATTTTAATTTTCGAGGAAAATCTGCAATTACTTAATCTGCTGGCTCCTATATACAGTACAGAGCACTGTTGTCTTGTTTTCTCACAGACATCTCTTTCCCACAGTTTCTTTAATTGCGCTAATATGCTGCAATGGCATAACCAGCCTGCATGATGTCATAAATAGCAGGAGCTCCGACAAGGGAAATAATTAAGCTACAGGACCAATTACTCTGTTGGTACTGAAGTCCCACAGTTTGTATTTGCTGATATTATTTGCCCCTGAGCAATATTGGGGTTTGGTAACTGGACAGGTGGAGAATGGGGCTCGCAGCATGATAACTGTTGGTCTGTTTCCAAGTGAATGCATATAGCAATGTACTACAAGCTCTACTTAGACTAGAGGTGACCTTGGTTTAAGAAGCAGCTTCTCTATCAAACACAAAGACAAAAAAAAGTAATGTAATGTAAAGCAGAAGTTTTGTTCAACCCCAAATCAACAGGGAAACCATAAGCCATTAAGCCATTTTAGTCATTGTCTCCATTGTATAGGTGTACGCTCTAAATGTTCTGTCAGTCAAGTTCTGTCAGTTAAGTTCTGTCAGTCAAGCTAGAGAACACAACATACTGTATATACAGTACATAAGGTATATAAAATGCAAGTGGAAGGTCCTTACCGGTTTGAGCTTGGCCTCTTCTTCTCTCTGAAGGTGAACAGCTGAGTGGAGTACAAGGCAACACTGGGCAGGTTATCCCACAGCGTTCCCCAGAGTATGTAGGAGGCTTTTTAACTGTCTTCTGACTGGTAGTTGTCTGTTATGTAGGAATGTTGTATTTTGTATTTTGTTTTATTCCCCAAGGTGCAAGTCAGCTTTGACAGATACACACTACACTGGATGCTGTACAGGATGTCCGTCACTGATGTCTGACCACCGATGACACACAGCTTTGTATCCCAGTCCTCACCTCTCCTCACCACACTGCACTGTTGTCTTTCCAAAGGAGTTCCAACAACTAGACAAAAAAGAAAAATAGAGGAAGGGGTGGGGGGGTGGAGAGAGAGATAGAGAGAGAGAGGGATAAGCATTGTGTTGAATGGAAAATGAAAAGCAGCCCAAACATGTACATTTTGTTATGCAGATCTCACAAGTAATTTACCCTGAAAAATAATTACATTTTTTACAGCCCCATAGAGTTTGCTAGCATCAGAGCCTGTCTCCCTGACTTAATACACAAGCACAGGCCCCACCACCTGCCTCTGGTCATTTGCTACCGGGTGTCTTGGAGCGGTAAAGAATGAGGGTTTTTTTTTTTGTTTTGTTTTGTCACGACGATTCAAACTGCAGCCTTCACGAAAAGTAATTTGGTCATCTAATCTTCACCAAAAGTCATTTAACATTTCGATCACCCTTGGGGGTAACGCTGTGGATTTTTACAATGACCAGTCAGACAAGCAGAAGAGATGTGAAGACCCAAAAACACACTCTCAGACACACACACACACACACACACACACACACACACACACACAGAAAGAGAAAGATGGGCATACACACATACACAGTGTGAACTCTAAAAGACAGCAGAAATAAAAGCCAAACAAGTTCCCAGCAGTGAATGGAGGGAAAGCGAAGGCCTTGGCAGGGGTCTTGTTTGAGCAGCATGATGAGAGATATGTGTGTGGGCCTGTGTGTGTGTGTGTGGGGTGTGTGTGTGTGTGTGTGTGTGGGTCTGTGTGTGTATGTGTGTATATGTGTGTGTGTGTGTCTTAAGATAAGATAAGCAAGCATCTGACATGATCTCCTGATACCCCCCCCCACCCACCCACCCACACACACACACACACACACACACACACAGCCACCACCCTACCCTCCCACCCCCCAACTGTGAGTCCCCACCCTTGTTTACTATAGAGCGAAATACCTTCTCCATATTTACATGCGCCCCGCTGCTTGCACAAACACACCCCTACGGGGAGAGCAAATGGACTAGGCCAGGGGGGTCCCCCAGCCCCTGCGTGCCTATGGTAAGAACCAACTCAAACAGATTGGGAGTTTAGATAACAGGGATGCTCAGAGCTTGGCAAAGATTTTAAAAAACAAGGCACTATGAGTGTTTTCCATCCAATCTTTTTTTTTTTGTTAGTAAAAACACTTAAGAACCAAACAGTTAGGGGCATAAGTGTGTCAACAGGTGTAGGAGATTCGAACTGAAATGTGTTTTTATTTGTTTTTGTTGTTTTTATCTTTTTTTTGTCTGGGAAACTATTTTGTCACTGTTAATCAGGAAAAAGGCTTGTCTTGAAGCTCCTGGGATGGATCCAGTTAAGAAAGAAATGTGCTTGAAAACAAGCAGGCTGTTTACAGGTGTGAAAGACAAATGGATTATGTAGACAATAACACACGTCTGAGAGAGAGAAAAAAGAAATGTAGCGCTGTTGTCAAAGCCACATAGTCTCTAAGAAATATCCATGACAGATGAAAACCAAGCTGTTATTGAAAAAGAAACAACGTTTTTAAAAAACACTCTGTACTCGTAGGGGGTAAAAAATAAATCATAAATCTTAGAAATTTCCCTCTTGTTAGATGTGTCTGGCAGTGTGATGGGGATGGTAAAATTGAATCAAACACGCAAAAAAAAAAAAAACACTGCTGGCAAAGTTAAGACCTTGTTCAGGTGGCACGTCAAAAATATTCACAGTTTCATCCTGAGACCATTTTCAGACACATCAAAATTATTGGCTGTGGCAACTTATTAGTGGTAGGTTGAGTATCACATAAAAAAACCTGAGGCTTATTCCATTACACAGTGCAATGAGTTCAGCAGATCAACATTTTACTGAGGACAGAGGAGAGTTTTGGGAAGGAAAGGGAGTCGTAAGGAAGAAACCTAATATACCTTAATATGCAGAAGCTTTGAAAGATAATTCTTCAGTGAATTCAGACAATTTTATGTGAAGAAAGACGAGAGTTTAGACAGAGGGCGAGTGAGAGAGACAGAGAGAAAGTGAAGAGAGAAGAGAATGACACATAAAATTAAAATAGACAGAGTCAAAAGAGAGAGTGAAAAAAGACAGAGGGAGTCAAGAGAGAGACAGACAGACAGACAGACAGACACAGAGACAGAGACAGAGAGATAAAGAAAGAGACAGAGAAGTGGAGAAGAGGAGAGGAGAGAACAACACCAAAGAGAGAGAAAGAAGAAAGACAGAGTCAAAAGAGAAAGTAAGAAAGAGAGAGAGAGACAGAGAGAAAGGGATGGGTGGACTGCAGCTAGAGTGTTGACGTGGTGTGCGCCAGAGAGCCCAGGAAGCAATTAAGGGCAGAGGTTTGGGGTGAGAGCAGCCTGCTCCCGCCGGGAGGGAGGAGGGCGGGGGTACAGTGTCAGGGGAAATTATAGGTGAGAGGGTCTGCGAGCAAGAGAAAGAGTGCCGGAGAAGTGGAAGAAAGGACAAAAAGAGGAGGAGAGGGGACAGAAGAAGAGCTATGGGGGAAGGATGGTGGTGGTGGGGGGGGGGGGGGGTGGTCAGGGGTTGGGGGTGATGGGTGCAACGTGACAGACTAAAGGTCTCTCCAAAGTGTTAACTCGTTCACTAGTTAGTGCTCTCTATATGGTGTGTCATTGCTGTATCTTTTTCCCCAGCATATTGCACTGTACGATGATTGAGTGAACATTTCAGATTTGCCCTTTTTTGCTGCGTCATACCATAAATGTTGGAGGCTTTGGTTGTATTGTTTCAGAAAACAAAAAAACTTGCAGTGCGCAGTGCATAAGCGTGCATGGCGTGTGTGTGTGACCATAGGTGACCCAATCTACCAAAATAAGTTGAACGTCAACGTTCTAGTTTTTTTTTTTTTTTAGATACAAGCTGATGACATTAAAAAACATCAAAAACAGCTATTTTTCATTTTTTTAAATGTGTTTTATGAACGAAAAGGTCTTCAAAATGAATCTCCCCAAAGTTTTATATTACAGACGTGCAGAGAAAAGAGAGAGAAGGAGAAAGGAGCATTTGATTGTTCAGCAGACACGGAGTAAAAAAAAAGACAGGGTTAGAGAGGGAAAGAGGAAGAGAGAGAAAGATAGAGAGAGGGAGAGAAAAAAAGAGGGAGAGACAGTAACATAGAGGAGGGCCGTGGAAGAGAGGGCAGCGACGGAGGGGTTGGAAGAGAGGGATGAAAATGATGTTTCGATCGTCTGTGGGGGCCAATCAATGGAGCAGAGAGGCATGACTGGACTGAGGAGAGAGAGGGGGGGAGACAGCAGAGGAGGAGGAAAGGAAGAGATTTGGGCAAGGATGAGTGGAGATGAGGAGAAGGGGAGAGCAGAAGAGGTAAAGGACAGAGAGAAAGAGACAGAGAGTGGGAGAAATGGAGTGAGAGACAGGGTGATGTACAGAACAGAGAGAAAAAGAGATAGAGAGAGAGAGAAAAGAGGGAGAGAGAGAGAAAGTGGGAGAGAGAGGGGGGGGGGAGACAGAAAGAGAGAGGGAGAGATGGCATGAAACACAGGGTGATGTTGAGTATAGAGAGAAAGAGTGAATGATATATATTTAGAGAGAGAGAGAGTAAGAGAGAGATGGAGATAGAGAGAGAGAAAGAGACAGAGAGTGTGTGAGAGAGAGAGAAAGATAAACTAACTCTTGGATGAAAGGTGGAGGAGGCAGTGGAGCAATTATAGGAAGCGGGCACCAAAATTGACAGGCCTGACACGGGTGGGTATATATGGTGAAACAAACAAGCAACGCATGGATGATAGAGGATCAGAGAGAACGCTAGAGTAACAGATATAGAGAGCAAGAAAAAAAGAGAGAGAGAACTGGAGAGAGAGACAGAACTAGAGAGAGACAGAGAGAACTTGAGAAAGAGAGAGAGAGAGAGAAAGAGGCAACTCGAGAGAGACAGAGCAAGATAAAATTAGAGAGAGAGCAAGAAAAAGAAGAGCAAGAGAGAACTGGAAAGAGAAAAAGTGAGAGACCAAGAGAAAACTGGAGAGAGAGAAAAAGAGAGAGAGAGTGTGAAAGCA
>CM059281.1:11095125-11105125 GCA_030347295.1 Setipinna tenuifilis
CCCACACACACACACACACCGGCCCGACTTCACGACGGGCAGGAAATCGATGGGGCTGATTAGTAATCGACTGCGGACAGGCGTGAGCAACCGATGCCCACCACCCAGTGCTGACCGCTGACCCCCCCGCCCCACCAACACGTCTGAGGGAGGTGAGAAACTGCTGATCTGCCACTAAAACTCTGTGTGTGTGTGTGTGTGTGTGTGTGTGTGTGTGTGTGTGTGAGTGTGTGTGTGTGTGTGTGTGTGTGTGTGTGTGCGCGTGTGTGTGTGTGTGTGTGAGTGTGCATGTGTGTGTGTGTGTGGGTGTGTGTGTGCATGGAAAAGTACAGAGAAGTGTCCATACAATAGACATGTGTAAGCAACTTGGATTGCAAATATCTGATTTTTTCAGAATCAAAAGATAATAAATCAAGTGTGTGTCTGTGTGTGTGCGTGCACATGTGTGTGCACATGTATGTTTGTGTGTGTGTGTGTGTGTATGCATGGAAACGTACAGAAAATCATGCATACAGTATACGTGTCTGTGTGTGTGTGTGTGTGTTGTGTTGTGTGTGTGTGTGTGTGTGCATGGACAGAGGAGTGTCCATACCATAGACATGTGTAAGCAATTTGAATTGCAAATATCAGATTTTTTCTGAATCAAAAGAAAATAAATCAAGTATGTGTGTGCATGTGTGCCCATGTGTGTGTGTGCACATATGTTCATGTATATGTATGAGTGCGTGTGTATGTGTGTGTGTGTCTGTGTCTGTGTGTGTGTGTGTCTGTGTGTTCGTGTATATGTGTGTGTGCATGTGTGTGTGTGTACATTTTGTTTGTTTAATCAATATTTTGGAAATGTCAACCTGGCTGCTTTTTACAGCATTTCCTGTTGTGGCATATAGTGTAGATGTAGCATATATTCTATTAAAGTGTTTGAGCATTCTGCTTTGACTAAATGAAAAAAAAAGTGCTGTTTGCCACTTGCCCACCTCCTCTCCTCTCCTCTCCTCTCCTCTCCTCTCCTCTCCTCTGTGTGTGTGCATGTGTGTGTGTGTGTACATGCATGTGTACATGTGTATGCGAGAACACTTGAGTGTGTGCTTTGTACTGTAACTGTGAGCTGTGGCTGCCTCCTCCTCTATCCATGGAAGAGTGTGCAGGAGGGCGAGAGTTTAATGGGGCCAGGGGACCCAAGACATTAACCCCCTAACCCCCCCACCCCCCACCCAACCCCCCCTCCAACCCCCCCTTCTCACTGCAAGCCATGTGAGCTACACTAAATCTTCAGGCAGCCTTGCGTAAAACTAGAGAGAGAAAGAAAGAAAGAAGAGAGAGAAAAAGACAGAGAGAGAGAGAGACAGAAAGAAAGAGACAGAGAGAAAGATAGAAAGAAAGAGAGAGGTGGGGGGAAGGGTTGAGAGCATAAAAGAGAGCGTAAAAGAGAGTGTAAGACAGAGAGGGTGGCAAAGGAAGATCAAGAGACAGAGAGGTATGGGGAATACGCAGTAGTATAGTAGGTAAATGAATGGAGAAATCTTAAAGTGGAAGACAAGTTAATCCCCTTTCTTTGCAACAAAAGTGTGGGTGGAATTAAGGATTAAGAAATGGCTAAGAAACCTCAGGGGAAACCTCAGGCCCAGGATGGTTGTGAACGTAAGAGTAAAGCCTTTCAGCTAACTGGCGCCAATATTACTGCAGCGCACTTTTCGATTTCCACAATTTCATTTAACCCCCCCACCCCAACCCCCCTCCCCATCCCCAGCTGGATTCCTTTAATGCATGCTAATCCATAGTAATCAATGGATTACATTGAATGGTGATGATTAAAATAGACCTAAATCATAATCAATGGAATTCCAAACTAATAGAATGTCAGAGACGCAGTGTGACGTGACACACTTTGTCGGAGCCGGTGTGTGAACCTCCCTTAAAACCAACCATTGGGCCATACAGGCCATTGGAATTTACCAGTGTGAATTACTCCTCCATAATTGGGGGGTACCACCTTTTTACAGGGGGATACTACCTTTTACATTTTACATTCATTACATTCATTACATTAATGTCAGTACCCCCCAACTCTGCTATTTTTGTCTCTTTGTGGGGTACTGGATCTTGATTAAGGGGTACCGTACTGCCCCCAGGAACCCTCCGTAATTTGAACTATGGAATGGGCTATCCTCAAGGAGATCAGCCCTGTCAGTCCAGTACTTAAATGACACCAACCGCTAGGCCATACAGGCAGTTGGAATTGACCAAAGTGTGAATTACATTTTACATTCATTACATTAATATGTCGGTATCCTCCAACCCTGTTATTTTTGTCTCTTTAGGGGGTAATGGGTCTTGATTAGGGGGTACCGTACCCCCCAGTACAATTTGTAATTCGAACTGTGGAATGGGCTATCCTCAAGGATAGGATTTTAGTTCAGTACGTTCAGTTTGGTAGGTTCAGAGAGGGCAATGAAATACAGACTTCGGGGCACGTTTTATGTTAGAGGGGAAAAACAAAAACAAATCATAAACATACCAATTATAGGCACACAGATATGCAGTAAAAAAGCGAGAAATGGACAGAGAGAGAGAAAGAGAGCGAGAGAGAGAGAGACAGGGATAGAGAGAGAGACAGAGGCACAGAGAAAGGGGGTGGCATAAACAAATCATAAACGTACTGCTTATAGGCACACTGATATGGAGAGACAGTGGAGAGAAAAAGAGAGAGAGAAAGCAAGAGAGAGATAGAGGGACAGAGAGAGGGGGAGAGAGAGAAAAAGACAGAGAAAGAAAGAGAGGGGAAGAGAGAGATAAAGACAGAGGGACAGAGAGAGACAGAGAAAGAGGGACAGAGAGAGGGGGTGAGAGAGAGAAAGACAGAGAGAGAGAGAGAAAGCAAGACAGACAGAGTGACAGAGAGAGGGGGGAGAAATAAAGACACAGAGAAAAAGAGGGGAAGAGAGAGACAGAGACAGAGGGACAGAGAGAGACAGATGGACAGAGAGAGAGACAGACAGAGACAGATAGAGGAATAGAGAGAGAGAGAGTGGGAGAAAGAGAAAGCGACACAGAGAGAGGGAGAGAGATAGATACAGAGAAAGAGAGAGAGATATACAGGGCCTGGAGATGAATGCTGGAGCAGGGCCAGTGATGGCGTGGGGGCTAAACAGATATATTGCGTCTGCAGAGTGGAGGTGGCCTCAGGCTAATCTGTACATCACTCGCTCTGCTTCTGTTTCCCCTTTCACGATGGCCACCTGGATTTACATTACTGTATGGCCTTTTCAAAAGCAGACCTTATTAAATCTTATAGTTTGGTTTTCTGTGTGTGTGTGTGTGTGTGTGTGTGTGTGTGTGTGTGTGTGTGGGTGTGTGAGTGTGTGTGTGTGTGAGAGAGAGAGAGAGAGAGAGAGACAGAGACAGAGAGAGAGAGTGCATGCATGTGTGCGTTTGTCTGTGTGTGCATGTGTGTGTGTGTGTGTGTGTGTGTGTGTGTGTGCACGTGTGCATATGTGTGTGTGCAAGTGCATGCCTGTGTGTGTGTGTGTGTGTGAGTGCATGTCTGTGTGTGTGTGTTTGTGTATGTGTGTGTTAGTGCATGCATTTATGTATGTGAGTGCATGCATGTGTGTGTATGGATGCATGTGTGTGTGCGTGTATGTGTGTGTGTGTGTGTGTGTGTGTGTGTGTGTGTGTGTGTGTGTGTACACGCAAACCCACCAGCTGCTTCAATGCTAACACACTGCCAGAGCACCATTGTAACTCCATTCACTATATGGACATGGTATTATTTTATTGCTAAATACAAAAAGGTTCATATCACATCAGGGAAGATCTGCCATTTTCCTAAGTGACTAACTATCTCATAGGCACGTGACACTAAGCTTCAGCATGGGAACACCACGTTCCTCTGCGCATAATGAGTCTTTGAATATTAACTCTGATTTAATGCTACCTCAGACTTAGTGTGCTTAGTCAGATTTTAATGTTCACATTGATCTGGCATAAAAAATCTGACTTAATGCTCCAGTTTGAATTAATACTTAAAGATATGACGTGCAATTGGAAATGAAAATGAGCAGATAAAAAAAAAAAAACCTTTCCGAATAAAATTCCCTCTTATTAGGGAACATGCTATTATTCTCCTCCTGCTGATCCATCCCTAAGTAAGGTCAACACACAGCGCTGCTCAGATACTCTTTATCTAACCAATTAAGGCTTAGTATCAGCGGTATATTAGGAATAATATTAGACCAGGATGGCACATGATGATTGCACATAACCTCCAGAGTAAAAGTGTAAAAGAGTAAACAGAGTCTGTGTAAAAATAACTTGACACCAATGATGAGGCTTCTATTAATTTTACCCAAGTGACATTTTTACATTTTTTTTACAAGTGACATTTTTTCTCTCTCTTTTTTCTTTCTCTCTGTCTTTCAACTACATTACACTTGGCTGATACACTTATCCAGAGCAACTAACAGTTATTTAGGTACAGGGCTTCAGTTACAGTCCCTGAAGCAATGTGGGGGTTAGATGCCCTGCTTAAGAGGACTTCAACCATGGATGAGGGTGCAGGAAAACAGCATTGATTTACTTCCCAGCCATGTTCCCTCCTGGAACGGGATTCGAACCGGCAACCCTCCAATCCCAAAACCAACTCTCTAAGCAGCTAACAGTTATTAGATACAGGGCTTCAGTTACAGTCCCTGGAGCAATGTGGGGTTAGATGGCTTGCTCAAGGGCTCTTCAGCCATATACAAGAGAGCACCCAGTTATTTAGTCACACCCCCCCCCCCCAATCTTCTTACTGGAATGGGATTCAAACCAGCAAGCCTCCAATCCCAAAACCAACTCTCTAACCACAAGGCCACAGCTACCCGTTTGTATAATTAATATGCTATTTATTGGGAGCTGGAGAGCAGTATTTTTAAAATGTACCAAAAGAGAGGATCTTTTTTTTCTTTTTAAGAGTGCTGGACCAAACTGATACACCAAAATGGACCAAAGTGATTTAGCATAATGTCTTTTTCTATTGTGTATGCAAACTGTTGCCATTTTGTTTGTTTAATCAATATTTTGGAAATGTCAACCTGGCTGCTTTTTACAGCATTTCCTGTTGTGGTATATAGTGTAGATGTAGCATATATTCTATTAAAGTGTTTGAGCATTCTGCTTTGACTAAATGAATAAAAAGTGCTGTTTGCCACTTGCCAACCTCCTCTCCTCTCCTCTCCTCTCCTCTCCTCTCCTCTCTTCTCCTCTCATGCTGAGAAACAGAGGGAACCTGTCAATGGCTGGGCCCTCAGCTCCCATCTCCACCAAAACAACACACACACACACACACACACACACACACACACACACACACACACACACACACACATCTATACCAAAACAACAGCACAGACATGGTAGGAAGAACAAGCCAAACAGGGTGGGATACAAATTGGAGTGTTAAAATTCCAGGGTTAAAAAATTGGGCAGTTGATTTTAAACTCCCAAAGCGTAATTTAAATGATGTCCAGAGTTGGGGTTATTTCACATTTTGAAAGTGTTGGTGTAACTCTGGAGAGAGTTGAGCTATGTAAACCCCTCAAATGTGTTAAAATCAACCCTGTGGGAGTAGATTCAACACTGGTCTTTTTCAGCTCCATGAAGGTACAGCAGTGTGTGGAGTCGGTAGCTGACCTCAGAAAACCATCTAGCTGTTGGTAGGTCACTCTAAACTTTTCTCTGTGGTTGCACCCAAATGGTGGAACGACCTATCAGTTGCTACAAGAACAGCAACATCCCTTTCTACCTTTAAAAAGCTTGTAAAAAACCCTTCTCTTCCGAGACTGCTTTCCTTCCTAACAAAACTAACAATCACTAAACCAACTGTCTCTTACTCTGTCCCCATGCGGGGAGTATGTGTGTCTGTAGTGTCCCTGCTCTGGGAAACTGACTTAGGCACAGGCATCTCCCTGTATGTATAAAGGTAGTCTGCTTACTTTGTGTTGGTCTACACCTCTGTCAGCTTATGCCCTCCTTTTTGTAAGTCACTTTGGATGAAAGCGTCTGCTAAATGTAATGTAATGTACTGTAATGTAATGTAACCTCAGACCAGTCAGCCAGGCCACCAGTGGAGCCACGGCTGACTACTATGTAACCACGTGGTGAGGTCCAGGGCTGTAGTGGTAAAATAATAGGTGGTTAAACTACTCATTAGAGGTTGGTAATGGTGATGGGAACACCTTGGTAAGGACGGTGGTGATTGCAGGGTCCTAATGGCAGCGGATATGAAACGAGATTTTTTTAAAAAAATAATAAAATAACAAGGTGATGTGATCATAGTGGTCTAGAGGATAATGAAGGAGGTGGTGGTGGTGGTGGTAGTGATGAAAATTACCAGGTGAGAGTGTGAGTTTGTGAATATATTGAGGGCACAAAATGGCGGTGACATAATTCAACAAATCAATGAGGTGCCCATAAAGAGCCCGCTCTGTACAGAACGCCGTGTACCACATCAAGAGGATAATGAACAGCATCTCTTCGCCATTATCTGGGCCTTGCTTTAGTGCGGGCATGTCACAAGGCTGTGGAAGGATCCGGAAGATGAGGAAGGAAAAAAAATGAAACGATTCCATGGAGAGGAAATGCAGAAAAAAAAGGACTACAGCATACCAACACAGAAACTGAGTTATGGAGTGTAAAGCATATAATATAATATAATATAATATAATATAATATAATATAATATAATATAATATAATATAATATAATATAATATTTCTTTTTAAGGGGGTGGAGTGGGGTGAGGGTTTAGTTTCTGCAGATTGAAATGTCTGCATAGCCTACACAGTAACAACAGATTGCACTATTATCAATACAAAAGGGTGGCAACACTACAAACCCACTGTTAAGATTTGAAAAAACAAAAAAAGCCTTCTTTTAAACAAAACTTCCACTCTGCAACAGCAGCTTCCGCTTGGGTTATTCCATGGCCACTGTAGCTGTGGGGTAATACTCTTACTGCAGCAGGGGAGAGACCCCAGGGCAAAACCCACAGAGGTCGACTTAAGACCAACTGGTCCAGAACACTTTAGTCAGCCCCAGCCTACCGCGCCCTTTAGTTACTGTGCAGTGTACACACCAACTACAACTTTCTTATTTCTTATAACTGGTATATTTCCTAGTATGCCTTAGTTGTGTTTTTTTTCCTCATTGTTTTTTTTTTTGTGTGTGTCTGCTTGTCTGTACATGTCATGCTGTAACTACAAGTCAATTTTCCAGCTTGGCATCAATCAATCAATCAATCAATCTATCTATCTATCTATCTATCTATCTATCTATCTATCTATCTATCTATCTATCTATCTATCTATCTATCTATCTATCTATCTATCTATCTATCTATCTGTCTGTCTGTCTGTCTGTCTGTCTGTCTGTCTGTCTGTCTGTCTGTCTGTCTATCTATCTATCTATCTATCTATCTATCTATCCTGTATAATACTTCTATATCTGTAGTTCCTGTAGTACAATCTTATATCGCTACAATAAAATGTCCCAAAATACTATAAGATTGTTACAGTACTCTATAGTAGTTTTTTTCTAGCAGGGCTGCTTGCTTAGTCAGAGAGAAGACAGCCTTGTAGTGCTAAACTTTTTTTTCTTGTCTTTTTTTTTCTTCTATGTGTCTGCGTGAATGCTCCTAGCTTACGTAAGAAGCAACCTTTTATTTCGACAATAACATACACTGGAAAGATTCTTATCTTTGTTTCCTTAGGGTATGCAATGTACAACAACTACAACTTTACTTCTGACCCTTGTTTGGTCTGTAATACTACAGAGGTATTACATTCAGCTGCAGAGAAGCTACTACACTTTTCCAGCCTCCATTATTCTCAAACAGAAGCTAACGGTGTTGGATTTTCCTTCTCTTTGACTCTTGATCATGTTGTACCAGTTGCTTAAAGCAACACCAACTGGTTTTCTGAACCTTAAAGTAATGTTTCCAAAATCGTTTCAGTGGTTCATTAACTGGGTGAAAGGCACTTTTGAAATCACTTTGCCACCCTCCCTGGGCTATAACCACACTAAGTAAGTTTGGAGAACATCTCTCTGTAGTTCTCTATGTGAGACAATTCTGCTTCCAACCTGTAAGGCAACCAAAGACGAAAACTACTTGGTGCTGCTTTTTAATTAACAGTGCTTCTCACTAAAAGTTTGCTTTTCCTAATGTTTCACCGATGAAAGCATACAGCATGTCTTTCAAAAAATAGGTTTATGTCTGTGAAGATTCTCATTCATCCAGATCATGTTAGGATCATGTTAGTCAAAAGAGCTAAGTTGCAAGCAATTGGACTTCTTTGAGTAGCTTGAAGACGTTTCACCATCCATACAAAAGGCTTCTTCAGTTCTGGCATGATGGTAGGGAACCAGGAGTTATAAATCTCTGGATTACTGGGGTTGGAGCTGTGAGCCACACCCATCTTCCCATCTTTATATTCATAGTCACAGACAAAAAACACCCCTTTGTTTAGTTGGCCAGCGGATGTCCAGTATGCTCTTGTTGCAGTAAAGACAAACACATATGGCTGAACACTCCATCTGTTACGATCCCCAAAGAGCATGGTCACCATGAGGTTTATGACAGCACTTAGATGGGACACCAGGGTGACCCACTAGCGCAGTCTCTGTGGTACTGTACGTAGTTAAATGTACATGCTTGTGTAAATGTTACTGTCCTCTTTAGCCTGAAGGGCACCTTGTCCAGGGGAACTGAACTGAGCTAACCCCCTTAGGGGGTTGGTGGGGTATGGGGGTAGGGGGTAGGGGGGTTGGTGTTTCTCGTTTCAGTGCACTCAGTGGAGAGTTTAGAGGCAGGATTAGAGGGGGAGAGGGAGTCACATGTCCCAAATGGGCTGTGTGTGTGTGCATGTGTGTCTGTGTGTGGGTAGAGAGATTTGAGTGTGTGTGTGTGTGTGTGTGTGTGTGTGTGTGTGTGTGTGTGTGTGTGTGTGTGTGTGTGTGTGGGCTGGCTTCTACTGGCCACTCGGGGGCTCTAAGTCAGTAATCGGTAACTGAACGGCAGCCAAGCTCCTTTTAGGGCCCTTTTTTATTGGGGCCAACTGACGACAGCCACTCGTCCTAACCCTATAGTACTCGTGGCATTTTAGCTCTTCTACCAGTTGTTGTTGTTGTTGTTGTTTTTGCTGTTGTTGTTGTTGTTGTTTCTCATGTTACGATTCAGTCGGTCATGCCACAGTTACAGTATTTGTCTCTTTTCTCCATGCTTTCTCCCTGTTACTCTCAGACACTCTTTTTCTCCCTCTCTCTCTCTCTCTCTCTCTCTCTCTTTCTCTCACTCGCTCGCTCTTTCTCTGTCCATTTCTCAGTAACACTTACTCAGACTGTTTTTATAGCAGTTTCTTTCTCCTCGGTGGTATTTTCAGCTCTCTCTGCTTCCACTCTACTCCCTTCAACATAGCTGTCTCTTCCACTTTGTCCACACACACACACACACACACTAACTCTCACTTCCTCTTCTTCACTCACCAAACACACGCGCACACACACCAACTCTCCCCTTCTCACACACACACACACACACACACACACACACACACACACACACACACACTCAGACTCTCTCTGTCCTCTATATCACACCACAGATGCACACACAGACTCAGTGAGTACTGTACATCACAGATACACACACAGACTCACATACATTCGTACACAAACACACTCAGACTATTTTTCTCTCATACACATGCACCACCCAGACACACTTACACACCATTTCCATTTCTTTCTAACCCCAATTTTCTTTTATGTACTGTTAAAACACTAATAAAGATGCTGAGATGCTATGAATGCACTGTGCTTGTAAACATCAATTTGGGGTCTATTTTAGCGACAACCTCTCCATCACAAAGCACTTTTCTCCTCTGCTGAACAACAATAATAGTAGATTACGGCAATGTGAGGCAAATCTTAGCTTAAAGTAACACCGATGTGTCATTATGGAGTG
>CM059281.1:11110125-11117625 GCA_030347295.1 Setipinna tenuifilis
CTATTAAGATCAAAAGCAAAACTTTGATAAGTTCAGCCAAAGAACCAGTAGCAGGTCTCCTAACCAGAAATAGAAGTCTGCAAAACTTCACTAGGTGTGTGTGTGTGTGTGTATGTATGTGTGTGTGTTTGTTAGTGTGTGAATGTGAGTATGTGTTAGTGTGTGAGTATGTATATGTTCAGTGCATGCGTGTGTGTGTGTGTGTGTCTGTGATTGTGCATGTGTCTGTGTCTGTGTCTGTCCATGTGTGTGAGTGTGTATACATGCATGCGTGCATCTGTGTGTGTGTGTGTGTGTGTGTGTGTGTGTGTGATTGTACATACAGTATGTACGAGTGCGAGTATGAGTGTGCATATTGCTGACGCATAGTCCTTTCGTTCTTGGTAAGATGACTCATCCGTTCACAACAGGCCATCAGTTTTTTTTCCTTCTCCCCCCCACCCACACACCCACCAACCCACCAACCCGCAGTCTTTTAGATGCCATTAAACACTACGAGCCCCTTCACACCAGCCTAAAAGTGATATTTTCTGTCCCAGATATCACAGAAGTACAACCCAAAAGAAGAAGTGTGACACTGTCAGTGCCGACACACAAAAAGAAAATATGCTAAATATGCTCTCATTCACTCCCTTACCTGCCAACACAGCAGGAAAGCTTTTTAAAAAATGTACCTTCAAAAAAGCATCGGTGACAACGCCATGTCCGTTTACTACTAATCAGAGAGGGGGGTAAAAACAGCAGTGCTGTTACTGTTACGCTTGTGTACACAGCAAATTCTGAGTTAATTTACAACTCCTCTCTTACATATTTGACTCCTTTATAGTTAAAGCAACTTTTTGGAGTGTAATTTCAACTCTTAATTCAACTCTTAATTTTACACTTACACTCTTAAATTTACACTTTTTCTGAACACTAGGAAATTAACTCTGAGAATTTTGCTGTGTACACTGTCGGCCATCTTGTCTTTCCTGTGAGAGTTGCTGTACTGCTGTAGGTCACTCCAGAGGGTGGGGGGTGGCTGGTGGTTGAAATGAGTGGGAGGAAAATTAGCAAGTCAAAGGTTCTGAGAGAGAGAGAGAGACCGCAACTTAATAGTACTTAATAGTACCACTCTATGGGGCCATCCAAAATGTCCGCTTGTAATGCCACTGTAAAAGTGACTCCAGCACATAGTGTTATTTCTGGCTGGCAGGCCCCAGAGGCGAGCTAAACTGTCAGCTGTTGGCACAGTCGACTCCATCAGCTGGGAGCTCAGCTGACCACATACACCTGGTTGATCAGCTGTCCACTTTCTGCTGCCTTTGTTGGCTGAGATGATGCAGGAGACCTGCTATTTAATATATAGCAATATAATAATATTATTACATGTGTGATGGGTTAGATGCAGATGTTGAATTTTCTTGTGTGCACTGTGTGCTGTGATGTGCCGTGTGATCACAATGACCAATGGAACTGACTCTCACTGTTATATAGGGATCCCCCATCTCTAACAGCAATAGAGTCGGTCTGACAGGGCCATAGCCTCTTGTACCAGAAGGCAAAAAAATTCAATTCAAAGAAATTCAATTTGGGGGTGCTGTGGCAGTGTGTAGAGCACCCATACCATGACTGGGCAAGTGCCCATGGCGACCCAGGTTTGAATCTGGCCTGGGTCATTTCCCAACCCTACCCCATCTCACTTCCTGTCCTGCTCTTCACTGTCCTATCATAATAAAAGCAAAAAATCTACTTTAAAAAAAAAATATTGAATTTGGCTGCTCTTTCAAACAGATAAAGTGTTGTCTGACTGAGTCTGAGCTGGTGAATTTATAAGATAGCTTCCCCTGTTAATGCTATTTTTGAAACCCCTAAATAACTGGGTTTCTTTGGATATCAGCAGGCTGAACAGATTGGATGTGCTATTGCTGGTGGAATAATCCTTGTTTTTTTACTACCACACTAACACACACAAGCACACACTCTCTCTCTCTCTCTCTCTCTCTCTCTCTCTCTCTCACACACACACACACACACACACACACAAATGCATTCATACAGAGGGGTATCCATTGGGTGCGAACACACACACACACACACACACACACACACACACACACACACACACACACACACACACACACACACTCACATATGGATAGACACTCACATATGGATAGACATGCTGTCATCACCCTTTTTAAGAGCCACATTGTCACACACACACACACACATCCCTAGTAGACAATAGCGAAGGGTGATTCATAGGTAGCACTGCGGAGAGGCGAAGATTTTGTGAAGAGGAGAGGACATTCTGGAGCTGACAGCGTTATGCTAGAGACGGGCTGGAATACATTCCTACACACACACACACACACACACACACACACACACACACACACACTCACACACACACACACACACTCACACACACACATTTCTGGGTCTAGTCGCCTCACAAGCAGAGCCGGGATAGAGTGGAGGGGGATGTGGAGATGGAGATGGAGATGGGGATGGGGATGGGGGAATGGGGGGGGGTGGTTGGGGTTGATGAGTGACAGATTCACAGACCACTGCTTTTCCTTTCAGACACAGGGAGGCGAAGGGAGATTACCACGGGAGATGGTCCCCAAAAATAGCCCCGGCTAGAAACGCATCACTTCCCCCCCCCCCCCCCCCCCCCCCTGCGTCATGCTTGCACCATACACTGCCATCCGTCCGTCCTTCCGTCCGTCTGTCCGTCCATCCGCCAAGTGCCTGTCCGTTTGTCCGGCCGTGACAGACGTCACCCTCATGGACGGTGTGACTTTTGGCAGTGGTTTTGATCAGGGACCTGGCCAATTCTGAAGCAGTGGTGGACAATCTAATTTTCTGACTTTTCTGTGTTCCTGAATGTGATTTTGCATTAAAGAACGTTTTTTAAAGAAAAGAAAAACATCTGCGGTATTGCATTTCAGTAAAAGGTGAGAAAAAAGGGTCAGAAATGTATATAAATATAGTATTATATTTTAAATGTCAAAAACCGCTTTCAGCAACAACAATGTCTGTCTGCACAAAAAGAAAGGGAACCGCCACTTGCAATCCCTGGTTATTTCTTCGGGGAAGTCAAGGTGTGTTTCTCATTTTCCCCACTGGGCCAAGCTGCACTAGCCTAATGGACCCGACTCTTTTACTTTGTCTCGCTTTCTGTAAAGAGCCTGGCAACACCCCATAGTACACTTACACTTGCTTCCTAGTGGGCAGATACTCACTGTGAATTTTTAAAACCATTTTGCCTTCAACCACTCGCTGAAATGTTTGAATTCAGCATTACATACTCAAGCTGAGCATTCAAACATCATCACTTTCAACCCTCACTTTCAACTGAGCTTCTGTTCGCTGATTGGTAACCCAAAAATTGGGTTAAGCCAAAACAGAGCCTTAATAGTGTTATCTGAAGAAGTACTGTAGCAAAAATGGCAAAACTGAATGGATAAACGACTGAGGCGTTAACCTGGTTAAACCTGAAAGCCATTTTATTTGACAACCTGACAGACTTGTGCCAAAGGGGCCAAAAGAATTAAAACGTGTATAAGAGCAGTGAAGATGCCATTTAGCGGCTTCACAAAGGCCAGATATCAAAATGGAGATGGGAAAAAAAGAACATTTGTGGGCCATCACCGCATGGCTTGGTTTTTTAAACTTCAAGTATTTTGTACGCTTCATTGGTTTGCGTGGCTGAGTGAATTTGGGTGAATTAAATCACACCGTGCCACATCCTGTGCCACTTGCCGAGCTTGAGGGGTGCTTTTGAAGTAATAAAACAAAATGTCAGACCGACCAAGCCTGCATACTAATACAGGAACCTTCGTCTCATTTTAACATGGTTACAAACTTAAGTTCTTTAAAAGGGGATGAGCCACCAATGTTTCTCTCTCTCTCTCTCTCTCTCTCTCTCTCTCTCTCTCTTACACTTACATACCTGTTTTTAAAAGGGGATGAGCCATCAATGTTATCTCACACTCTCTTGTTCTCTCTCTCTCTTTCTCTTTCTCTTTCTCTCTCTCTCACATATACACACACACTCTCTCTCTCGTTCTTTCTCTCTTGCTTTCTCTCTGTCTCACACACACACATGCACACAGGCACACAGGCACACACATAAACACACACACACCATAGACCATAAACAGTTGACACTAAGGCACTAAGCACTTGTATTAACAGTGAGTCAATACCAAAAGTCAGACACAAACACAAACACAGGGTTATTTATTCCTCTGTCTCTGTCTCTGTCTCTGTCTCTGTCTCTGTCTCTGTCTCTCCTCTCTCTCTCTCTCTTACACTTACACACCTGTTTGACAACACCACATTGGCACTACAGGAAATCCTGAAAATGTCCTTCCTGTTTCTCCTCCTCCTCCTCCTTCTCCTCCTGCTCCTCACCATAAATTGGTTGCCAGAGGAAGGCAAGCCAAAACATCCGCTGTTAGAGGCAAGATGGCACCTTGTTTCTTTCTCCTCCACATCTGCCAACCCCTACTCCAGGAATGTCCCGCCACTCAGCCACAGGAGTTTCCTTCACAACCAACCCCCTGAGTGTGTGTGTGTGTGCGAGAGGAAAGGACTGAGCGGGGACGACGTGGTGTTAGAACTATGTACATAATGCAGTTATTAATACAATGCAATGTTATTCCATTATGTAGAAGCTTAAATGTCAGCCTTGCTGTTGGAATAATTGTATGAATGTTATTCTACTTTGCTTATGCCTTTACATTTTATTTTACTCTGCTTATGCTTTTATAGTTCGTTTTACTTTAGATTGTGAACCCATGTATTATGTTAATATGAGAATATGTGTGTGAGATGGGAGAGAACAGAATGTTCTTTTCAGTAACCATTTTGGCCTTATCAACAGCCTACAGACTTGATCGCACCCAGAACTTGCTACCTGGATATGCAACAATTGTAGCCAGTGCTAGAACATAGCGATAAGTCAGCATGTTTGTTTCAGTGTATGAGAAAACCGGTCTCAACTGGATTATTTAGTCGAACCCTTTCCCTTAGCAGTTGAGACTTCATGTAACCAGGGCGTTCCTAAATAAAAGACATGAAGAGAGGAGACTGTTTCAGAGTGAGTTTGGATGATTGTAACTGAGCAGTCTCCTGTCACTCTCCTTGCAAGTAAAAACAACTAATGTTCTCTGTGTTTTCTTTTGTGCAGATTGTTGTATAATGTTGGTTGTTTAAACCTAACACGTGGTGAATGTGATATGTGTGTTTGTGTGTGCGTGTCTGCATGGATGTTAGTGTGGAGACAAAAAAATGTGTGTGTGTGTGTGTGTGTGTGTGTGTGTGTGTGTGTGTCAGTGAGTGTGTGTGTGTGTGTGTGTGTGTGTGTGCATGGATGTTAGTGTGGAGACAAAGAAATGTGACATAGGTGTGTGTGTGTGTGTGTGTGTGTGTGTGTGCGTGCGTGTGTGTGTGCATGTGTGTGCGTGTGTGTGTGTGTGTGTGTGTGCGTGTGTGTGTGTGTGTGTGTGTAAACCTTGTCCAAACACACACTGCCCTACAAAGCCAAAAGGCAGTAACTACATATTTTGTCACAACTGGGGTTTAGATTGGAAATTGACTTTATAACACCTCCTTTGTCTTGTGACTAAAAATCTCTTGCTTTTTCCTAATAAGAAAGTACATAAAAGCATCACCACTATTATACCGACAACATGTTTGACTGAGCATTATGACCACTAAAAGCATTTTTTTTTTCAGTTTCAATGTTTGCGTAGTTACTGCACTTTGCCTTTGTAGGGCAGAAAAGTTTCACATACTCTTTCTAATGCTGTAAAAATGGCTAAAAGTTAGCCATCCCAATGCTCTCGGTCCACCCCCCTCTCACCCTCCGCCAGGCTGGCCCAGGCTACAACAGGAGTGGACAGACCTGTATGCCAAGCAGGGCCGAGACAGCCAGTTCCCTTTCAAGGAGGAGGGCAGCACAACAACACACCTTACTACATCCCCCCCCCCCCAAAACCTCCCAAAGAACCCCACCCCCCTTCCTTCCTGTCCTTGGCCACTTCCTTCCGTCCCTCCTTCCTCTCCTCCCTCTCCTCTTCCTCTCTACTTAACGGAACCAGCGGTAGCCATCCTGTGCTGGCAGGTGTACCACTACCCCCTATCCCCCTCCCCACCTCCTCAAAAGCTGGAGCTGCTGAAGTGAAGATGAGAAGAAGGGGGGGGGGGGGGGGGGGGGGGGCTGTCTGTCGTTCTACTCTACTGGTCGCCATGAGAGCTGGATGCACATGAGTGGGTACGCTGTGGTACGGTGTCCATATAAACTGTCACTATTTCAGGTCCAGAATGCATTGCTTTACGCTAACCACTCAACCCAGCCAGCCATTCAACCAGTCATTTCAAACCAGCCCTCTCCTTCACTACCACGCCCTGAGTGTGTGTGTGTGTGTGTGTGTGTGTGTGTGTGTGTGTGTGTGTATGTGTGTGTGTGTTTGTGTTTGTAAACCTTGTTACCGCACCCCTACACCCCAATAAACAAAAACACACAGGGCTCTATTTTCACGATCATAAGCGCATTGTCTAAAGTCTGTCGCGCAAGTTGCTTTGGGGGCGTTCCCGACACAATTTGGTATTTTCACGGCGGAAAAAGTGAACATTGCACCAGGCGCATCGTTCAAAAGGGTTGGGTTAAGTTACTTCATTAGTCATGGGTGTGTTTTCGGCGTAACATACAATTAACCAATGAGAATTTATACTCTCATTCCCTTTAAGAGCCAGCGGGCGCATTGTCCATAGCCTGTTGCTATTACCATGGCGGATTTACCCGGACGGGAGGAGCTTTTCGGTGGAGGAGACCGATCTGCTCGTGCGTGAAGTAAAAGCGCGTGAGTAGTTAATATTCGGGGATGGAAAGAATCCCCCCAAACCTCCGCGGGTCATAGAAGTATGGGAGGAAATATCTTCAATAATTGTGTCCTCCTTTGGCAAGAACAGAACTTTCGAACAGCCCAAAGCGGCAACGTTAGAAGACGTGAAACAAAAGCTTTAAACTCAAAGGAAACATCAAAAATAAAAGGTTGAGGTCCATCAAACCATTAGTCCACTAGTTTTCTTTTTGATGATTAGTCCATTTCATTTCTTACAACTTGCCACGCTGTTTATTAAATAAACTGCAGAGCATTGCAATCGCTGCAGAACATTGCTATAAACTGCAAAACATTGCTATACTCTTATTATTTGTGCCTGTTTGCTTATTAAAACATAAAAATACATGGCTATACAGGCTATACACGTTGCAACTTTTCTGCCAGTTCAGCTGGCAGCAGCAGGTACATCTTGGTCCAACGCGCTGTGCGCCGAAAGCGGTACAACAACGTTAGAAGACGGGAAACAAAGCCTTAAACTCAAAGGAAACATCAAAAATAAACGGAAGGTATAGGTCCATCAAACCATTAGTCCACTAGTTTTCTTTTTGATGATTTGTCCATATTATTTCTTACAACTTGCCACGCTGTTCATTTAAAACGA
>CM059281.1:11127625-11132625 GCA_030347295.1 Setipinna tenuifilis
ACGCCAGCAATGATTGTGACCGATTTGACAGCACCTGTCAAGCAGCATCTTTGTCACTGTTAAACGACATGCTGTGGATCCCACAAAGGTGCTGTGTGGATGTGTCTGTATGTGTGTGTGTGTGTGTGTGTGTGTGTGTGTGTGTGTGTGTGTGTGTGTGTGTGTGTGTATACTTGTGTGTGTATGCACGTGTGTCTATGTGTCTGTCTGTAGTGTGTGTGTGGGTGTGTTTGTGTGCATGTTATTTCTGTGTAGTGTGTGTGTGTGTGTGTGTGTGTGTATACTTGTGTGTGTATGCACGTGTGTCTGTGTGTGTCTGTCTGTAGTGTGTTTGTAGTGTGGGTGTGTTTGTGTGCATGTTATTTCTGTGTAGTGTGTAGTGTGTGTGTATGTGTGTGTGTTCGCGCTGGTGTGTGTGTGTGTGCGTTTAAATCTGAGGAGGGGTGGGGTGGTTGGTAGGGAGGGGCACCTCTGTGTGTATGTGACAGCACTGGGAGCGACCGACTGTCAGTCAAATCAAAAGCCCCCCCCCTCAGGTGGAGCCACCTCTACATGGCTAAGGTCAGCTTTGATATCATGACGCCGGCATGGGGGGTAGGTGACGGAGAGACGGGGGTGTGTGAGCTTTAAATATGAATCGGCCTTGACATTTAGGAGTTAGTGAAAGGTGCTGCCACGCTGTGTGTGTGTGTGTGAAGCAGTATATGGAGTGTGACCACACTACCGCTTCACTGGATTACGTTCATTCACACACACTCCTTACAACTTGCTATGTGTGTGTGTGTGTGTGTGTGTGTGTTTAAGTGAATGCACAGTAGTGTAGTGAGTTGGGTACATATTCATAGTGTGTGTGTGTGCATGTGTGTGTGTTGAATTGAATTCACAGTAGTGTAGTACAGTAGTTGGGTACATATTCAAAGTGTGTGTGTGTATGTGTAAACATTCCCTTGATGTCCATTTTAAAGTACTCCTTGTTGCCTACTACACAGTAAGCTAGGATGAGCATTTAACTGCATCCCACGGTTCACACTTCCTCCACTTCGTCTCTTCTCTCCCAGAAAATGGACTCACTCCTAAACAGATGTTTTTTGGGGGGTGTTAAGAAGCTGTAAATCTCACCACTTGCCGAGGAAGTGCCGTTTACGACCTTTTTCACTTAATCCTCACGCGTAGAAGTGGGCCTCAATTACTCTGAAGAGTCTGTTAGAAATCGCACGTGTTAAATCTCCACGCTGAAGAATGTAGGCACGCGTGAGGAGAAGAAGAAGGGGAGAGGAAGGAGGCTAAACACTCAGAGAGATAGAGAAAGATGGGGAGAGAGAGAGAGAGAAAGTTAGTGAGTGAGAGAGAGGGAGAGGGAGAGAGAAAGAGAGAGAGACAGAAACAGAGAGAGACAGTTAGGGGGGGGGGGGAGAAAGAGAGATGGAGAGAGAGCGAGAGAGAGAGAGAGAGAGCAACAGAGGGAGAAATGCATATTGGGATTGGGGTGGACTTGTCGACATTAGCCAAACTGGCCTGATAAATGGGATTTATCCATCCTTGAATGAACAGCTGGGCCTGCATATTTAGGAGGAGACTTGGGAAGCTTGTGCACACACACACACACATACACCAGCCCTGACATGCACACACACACACACACACACACACACATACACACACACACACACACATGTCTAGATCAATGCAGAGCCACAGACATATGTTGATGCCTCCCACACTCCCTCTCTCTCGCGCTCGCTTTCTCTCTCTCACACACACACACAAACACACATGCACACACACACACACACACACACACACACACACACACACACACACACAAACACACACACACACACACACACATACACAACCAACTCATCTCGTTCAGAGTAAAAATTATACTGTACACTGTTTACGGTAAACAGACCATCTGTATTCAGACCCCAGACTCTCTGCTGCGGTGACACTGTGTGGGTAAGGCGACAGCGAGAAACATGTCCAGTATTAAGGCTGGCATTAATAATAAACAAAACACAACATGACCGAGGAACATGACTGAGCAACAGAAGACACAACTGTTTTATTTGTTTGAGTTTGAATTTTGGATTCAGCTCATGTTACCCAGGCGACCGAGTGAGAGGAGAGAGGGGAGAGGAGAGGAGAGGAGGAGAGGTCAGCTGTTTGAGCCGCTAGCCTGAGCAAAGGCACTAAGTGAGACAAATTCAACATCAAACACAAAGTCAGGGCAGGGAGGCCGACAGGGGAAAGAGTTGGGGAAAAAGAAGAAAAAAGGAGAAGAGAAAGACAAGATGAAGACTCTGTGTGACAAAGAACAGAAGAACAAACACAAACAGTAGCCTTACAGAGGAGGTAGGAGGAGTATTAGGGGACTGAGTTTTCAGCATGACTCACATCACCGTGGAAACAGAGAGACAGAGAGAGAGAGAAATAAACAGAGACAAACAACAGAGGAGAAACTTAGAAGAAAAAAAGAAGGAAGAGAAGAAAAAAGAAGAAGAAAAAGAAGAGGGCGAATAGGGGAGTTGACTGTGGCATTTCGGTGTGCTTGTGCAGTTTGTTTATGACCAAAATGTGGCTCATGTTTTTTTTTTTTATTATTTATATATTTCAGAGGCTCCTGACACCATTGCTGCACTATGCAATGCAATGCCCCAAGGACACCCTTTGTGAGTGTGTGTGTGTGTCTATGTTTGTGTTTGGATCAGCCGACCTACTGTGTGTTTGTGTCCCTCTGTTTGTGTGTGCATCAGTTGGCTTGGTGTGTGTGTGTGTGTGTGTGTGTGTGTGTGTGTGTGTGTGTGTGTGTGTGTGTGTGTGTGTGTCTGTGTGCCTGTGTATGTGTGTGCATCAGTTGGCCTGGTGTGTGTGTGTGTGTGTATGTGTGTGTGTGTGTGTGTGTGTGTCTGTGTGTGTGTGTGTCTGTGTGTACCTGTGTGTGTGTGCGCGCATGCTTGTGTATGTGTCTGCATCGGTTTATGTGTGTCTGTGTGTTCGCGATATGTGTGTGGGTGTTTACATATTTTGTGTGTGTGTGTAGAGGTCGCTGGGTTGGTTTGGGCTCACGAGGCAGTGGCAGTGGTGGCAGGCAGCATCTGATGCTGAATTTTTCATCAGAGCTGTTCTGGGCTAATGAGAAGATGATAAGGCTGGAGACAGCACGCTAATTAGCAGGAAGCTGATGCGCCAAAGGAAGAGAGAAAACAGAGAGAGAGGGAGAGAGAGGGTAGAGAGAGAGAGAAAAAGAGAGAGAGCAAGGCATAGAGAAAACAGAGAGAGAGAGGGAGAGAGAGAGAGAGAGAGAGAGAGATAGACCAAGAGAGAGAGGAAACAGAGAGAGAGGGGGAGAGAGAGAGAGAGAGAGAGAGAGAGAGAGAGAGATAGACCAAGAGAGAGACCAAAAGAGAGAGAAAATAGAGAGAGAGGGGGAGAGAGAGAGAGAGACAGAGACAGAGACAGAGACAGAGAGAGACCACGAGAAAGACCAAGACAGAGACAGAGAGAGAGAGAGAGAGAGAGAAAGAGAGAGAGCGAGAGAGAGAGAGACCAAAAGAGGGGAAATGAGAAAGAAGGGAAGAGTCTGGCTCTCTTCAGAAAGAAGAAGAAAGAAAAGAAAATAGAAGAAAGAAAGAGATTAAGAGATGAGGAAGATGACGAGGAGGAGAAGGTTGCTTCTGGTCAAGTGTGTGGGTGACCTTTCCAATATGAAAAAAAACAAAGGTCATGCCAGTATGTTAACTTGCATCTTAGTCATGACATTCTCTCCATTCTCTTCTCGAAATGTATTTTCCCTCCTTCACAAGAGTTTATGGTCAAACATCAGTAAGACTCATACAGCCTAAAGGATTCAACCTATTTCTCTCAGCAGTGACCTTGGTTTCCTTGAAGTGTATCCTCACTTCTTCAGAAAGGTCTATGGTCAAACAGCAACGAAATTTGTAAACTGAATTTTGTTCTTCTTGTTTTATCCGGAAATTTCTGAGGTCAAAAGCAGGGGTCAGACAGTCTCCTTCACTAGAGTTCCTCAGGTTAAGCTTTTCCCTTTGCTACACTGTCAGCATATGAAATCATAGGCAACAGCAGGTTGTGTTATGCTGTGCAAAGGGCAAGTAAACCTCAAAGGACCTTGAGACTCTTTGAAACACATGCTAGTCTAATGCTAGCCAGCTGCTTGCTAGCTGTGCAGTATGTTTTGTTGGTATAATCTCCCTCTCCACATCTGAAAGAAACATGCTCGATAAGATGTTTCTTTATTAGTCTCTCAGTGGGGGGAATTCACAGCGCTGTGTAAGGAAGGACAGCCAGGATAAAAAAACAGCGAGAAATAGCCTCTGGTTATACAAGAAATTACAAGAAAAAAAGTACTTGAAGCTAGCACCTGCTAGGTGAAACTAGCACCTGTGAGAGTTTGTTTACTTGTTAGCAGGCTTGACTCACAGTTCTAGGCGCTACAACTTGTGGGTTTGAGTCTGGGGCAGAGTTGTATAAAGTTGAAGTAGAAGTACTGTTTTGGATGTAATTACAACACAAGTAGTACGGTACTACGCAGTTGCAACTGCATAATACCATACTACCAGTGTTGTAATTACATCCAAAACAGTACTTCTACTTCTACTTTATACAACTCTGGCCTGGGGGCAGGTGCAGGGCTAAGCTGCACTGGTTGATACAGGTATTTATGGGTTCATGCATCCTGGCTTAGAATGTCTACAGGACTGTACTTGTCCAAACAATGCAATGGTCATTTTTGTAACATGACCAAATGGTAGTAAAGTTATAAGTGGGGAACCATGTGTTTGTCACAGTAGCCAGCAGGTTGTGATGTCCTCTATGGACCAATTTTTTACAACAGCCAGTAGCAAGGTAAGTAGCAAGGTAACCATGGCTGTTACTAATGCAAGAGGCATAGATCTGCTCTTGACATTGGTGGGGACCTATTAATCGTTTTACATTTTTTTAAGGGGGTTAAATTATTAGTGGGGACAGATCAATGATTG
>CM059281.1:11135125-11145125 GCA_030347295.1 Setipinna tenuifilis
AGACATACAAGTAAGTGTGTGTGTGTGTGTGTGTGTGACAAACATACAAGTGTGCATGTGTGTGTGTGTGTGTGTGTGTGACAGAGAGAGAGAAAGAGAGAGAGAGAGAGAGAATAGAGTGAAGAAACATTCCAAGAAGAAAATGAAAAAGCGTGACACTGGCGTTAACAAAAAGACTTGTACAGTACATTTAGCTCTAAGGGCTGGTAGATGTTTCTATATATAAAACCAAGGCTAAAACATCTTAAAAATGCCCCGTGTCTCCTTGTCCTCTTTTGAATGTGTCGATATCTCTGCAGCAGTTCTTTTGAGACAGACGCACTCCCTCCCTCTGGCCCTGTTGGAAGAGAGGCCCATATTTTCTCTCAGACGTCACGACTTCAATGTTAGAAAGTCTCCACTGCTGACATCAGTGTTCTGTTTTTATATGCTCGTAAAAGATCGTCCTGCCCTCTCTATCTGTTTTCTTCGTTGTTTTTCATTGGTGTCGTTTTTTTTATTTGTTTGGGTTCTGTTTGTTTGGGTGTACAGTAGAGCCGGGGGATAGAGAGTGTAAGGGTTTGGGTATGATGGGTTTTATTTGTTAGTTCCTGGTTATAAAAGGGTGGGGAAAAAGAAAAACAATATAATTTCCAACTTCAAAGACTCTCTTTCTTTCTCTTCATCTCTCTCTTTCTCTCTCTCACCCCCTCCGCACCACCCTCACTCCTCTTCTCTCTCTCTCTCTCTCTCTCTCTCTCTCTCTCTCTCTCTCTCTCTCTCTCTGTCTCAATCCCCTCCCTCTCTTTCTCTCAATCTGTGTGCCATGTTATAACAGCAGTGTGTGGCAGAGTGTCCTGGGCCAGTTATGGACACCTGTTGTCCAAACATGAGAACTAACTCCACCTCTGTCACACATACACACGCACACACACACATACACACACACACACACAGGTAGTGATGGTGACACTCAAACTGCAAGATGGCTCAAAAGGTGATGCTTGATTTCAGTGAGGTGAGTGCCTGTGGTCTGGGTTGATGGTCATGTTCTATGTACTTTCATGCTTCATTCTGAAGTCATAGAAAGTGTTTAGTCATAGAAAGTGATACCATATGATTCAATGTGATTTCATTTAGTGGTGTGGTCTTTTAACCCTTTCGTCTTGATGTGTGTGTATGTATGTATGTATGCATGTATGCATGGATGTATGTATGTACGGATGTATGTATATATGTATGTATGTATGTATGTATGTATGTATGTATGTATGTATGTATGTATGTACAAATGTATGTATGTATGTATGTATGTATGTATGTATGTATGTATGTATTTATGTAAGTATGTATGTATGCATGTATGCAAGTATGTATGTATGTATGTATGTATGTATGTATGTATGTATGTATGTATGTATGTTTGTATGTACATATATTATATGTACAGTATGTATGTAGCTATATGTGTGGCTAAATGCCAATCACTATCATCATTGTGATATCTTTGCTCTACTGAACTGGGGTTGACTTTACAAAATATCAACAGTATGACAGGAACATTCCTGGGTGCCTTCCTTTTTCTAAATCTATGTTTCTCTTACATCTCTCCATCACCAATCACACCCACTCATTCAGAAACCTTCAAATATATGCAGACTTTTAGTCTCTCTCTCTCTTTCCCTGCCTTCTCTCTCTCTCTCTCTGTCTCTCTCTCTCTCTCTCTCTCTCTCTCTCTCTCTCTCTCTCTCGCTATCTACCTCTCTCATACACACCTACACAAAGTACCTCTCTCTTTTTGCCTCTCTCTTTATTTAATTCAACATTGATTTATTAGCATAACTGTTAGTAAAGTGTTGCCAAAATGTAACAATAAAACATATTAAATTAACATTGACAACATTTAGGGACAGGAAAAGGGATTGTGTTGTACCTCTGTCTCTGTGTCTTTGTGTCTCTAACTGTCTCTCTCTCTCTCTTTCTCTCTGTCTCTCTCTCTGTGTTTCCCTGTTTCTGTCTCTGTGTCTGTCTTTCCCTCTCTCTTTCTCTTTCTCTGTCTCTCTCTGTCGCTGTCTCTGTTTCTGTCTCTGTCTCTGTCTCTGTCTCTGTCTCTCTCTCTCGCTGTCTCTCTCTTTCTCTCTGTCCCTGTCTCCCCTCTCTCTCTCTCCATCTCTCTCTCTGTGTCTCTGTCTTTCTCTCTCTCTTTCTCTTTCTCTCTCTTTCTCTCTCTGTCTCTGTCTCTCTGTTTCTGTCTCTGTCTCTCTCTCTCTCTCTGTCTCTCTCTTTCTCTCTGTCCCTGTCTCCCCTCTCTCTCTCTCTCTCTCTCTCTCTCCATCTCTCTCTCTGTGTCTCTGTCTTTCCCTCTCTCTTTCTCTTTCTCTTTCTCTCTCTTTCTCTCTCTGTCTCTGTCTCTCTGTTTCTGTCTCTGTCTCTCTCTCTCTGTCTCTCTCTTTCTCTCTGTCCCTGTCTCCCCTCTCTCTCTCTCTCTCTCCATCTCTCTCCATCTCTCTCTCTCTCCATCTCTCTCTCTTTCTCTCCTCACCCGTCTCTCCTCCTTGGCTTGGCTGGCTGGCTGGCTTGGCCGTCTCAGTGGCTCCTGTATTTTAAGAGCGCTCCCCCCCTAATCCATATCGCTCTAATCCCCTCTTACCCATTCTCCCCTGGTCGCTCGCGCTAATGAGCTCTGCCTTATGCTTCCAGGCGAGCAGAGGAGCCCCAGCCATGGCATGTGAACCCCCCTTACCACCACCTCCCCCTCCACCACCACCTCCTCTACCAACAGCTCCTCCACCACCACCACCACCTCCTCTCCTACTGTGCCCTGTCTCCCTGTCTGCCTGCCTCCCTGCCTGTCGCCCTCCTGCTGCCTCTCCACAGGCCTGTCCCCATCGTCCTCCTCCCTGCCTCCCTTCCTCCCTTCCTTCGCTTAAGCACATTAACACGGCTCCCAGCGCCATTTAGCTCAAGCTCGTTTTTCCTTGCTGGTTGTCTTACACACACTCTCTCTATCTATCTCTCTCTCTATCTTTCTCTCTCGCTGTCTCTATCTGTCTGTCTCTCTCCCCATTTCTGTCTCTGACTTTCTCCCTCTCTCGGTTTCCTTCCTTCACTCTCTCTTCCTCTCTCTCTCTCTCTCTTTCTCTCGTTTCCTCCTTCTCTCTGCCTCTCTCCCCCCTCTCTCTCTCTGTCCCTCTTTTCCTCCCTTTCTCCGCCTCTCTCTCTCTCTTCTCTCTCCCTGTCTCTATCTACCTATCTCTCTCCCTCTTTCTGTCTCTCTCTCCCTCTCTTGGTTTCTTTCATTCCTTCCTTCTTTCCCTCCTTCACTCTCTCTCTGCCCCTTTCTCTCTCTTTATCTCTCTCTATCTCTCTTTTCCTCCCTTTCTCTGCCTCTCTCTCTTCCTCCCTTTCTCTCATTCTCTCCTCTCTCTCTCTCTCTGTCGGGTCGTGCCTCATTTGTTCATTCGTTCCGTCTGTCAGTCATCCTCCATCGTCTTCTGTCAATCATTCTCCATCCCCCCTTTACTGTCAGCCCTCCGTCTCCCACACCATGAAATAAAATATTCCCATTCAAAGTGGCGTTATTAGCACAGCCGTTTGGGTACGGAGTTGCCGGAGAAACCAAGATTAATCTGGTGACTCATTAACCAGCCATAACGATGAACATATTAAACAACGTAACAGGTTATTAAGAATATCCAGTGCTCTCTCTCTCTCTCTCTTTTCCCTCTTTTTTCCTCCTAGGTCTAATACACTTACTGTACCCATCCAATCATTTATTCATTAATGAATTCATCCATTCTTGGATTCATTCAATCCTTCATGATATTGTTGCTCTCGTTCTGCTATATATTTCTCTCGTCATGTTCTTCATTGACCATGTTCTATCTCTTGACTTTCTCTCACTCATTTTTTTTTTTCTTTCTTGTAGTCTTCTTTTTCTTCCTTCTATCCAGCTGGCAGAATCGTCCGTGAAGGTCAAATTCTGTCTGTCACTCGAATTGTTTACCCCGAACGTTGACGTGATGAAGCCATGGCCTTTGTGGGGAGAACGCACATGTTGTCTTTAAGGACGTGACAAAAAGAACACACGGTAAAAGGAGGCTACCTCGGGGGAGGGGGGGGGGGGGGGGTGACCTGTGTCTGTGTGCGTCCTGAGTTTGATGGACGGGCGCGGGTTGAACCCGTGGCCCCCCTCCTCTGTTCGCTCGCGCTCAGTCAGTCCTTCATCCTTATCTGGCCTGTCAGTGTAGGCCTTGTCTGTCATGCTATGCCTTCCTCTTGTCCTCTCCGCTCACCTCCTCCATCTGTCTTTCCCTTCTCTGTTTCACTCCACCTTTTTCTCTCTTCTTCCCTCTCTCTCTGTCTGTCTCTCTCTGTCTTTCTCTCTCTTAATCACTTTGTCTCCTACCTTCTCTCCTTCTCTCTTCCTCTCTCTTTCTCAATCTTTTATCCTCTGTCTTTCTCTTGCCCTTCCTCTTTTCTTTTAGCCTCACTTTGTCTCCCTCTTTTTCTCTCACTCTCACTCTCACTCTGTCTCAATTGCTCTCCTACTTTGTCTCACTCCTATCCTATCCCCTACTTCCATCTCTTTATCTTCTCCAAATCAAACAGCAATGAATTTTCATGCGCAATTACTATGTACATCAAATTAACCCAAATTAGTGCCAGCCAGCGACTGCTGCTTGCGGGCATCCCGCAAACACCATTAGTGCCCGTCCGTCTCCCAGCCATTTTCTAATGTCTTGCGCTGGCATGCTCGGTAGTAGGCCACTTCTCGAATCGGCCCCCTCGTTCTCACTCTCCGGCGGTATAGCCGGTGAAGAGGTGTGAATCTTCACTCATCGCAAGATTCGATTCGATTACAATTACAATTACTATGTCGGACATTCGATTCGATTCGGTATCTCAATGCATTATCATGGTGCATCGCATCGATTTTCTGTATTACTTCACATGGCTTTGATTTTATCAACAAAACCAAAGCAGTTAGATATTAGCTCCCTTTTTTATTTAACAAAACTTGAGTCTGGTAGATGAGACTAGCATAGACACAATAGACAAGTTATTATAGACGGGCTACCAGATGCTATTTTTAATTTTTATGTCACAAAAAATGTCACTGCTTCGATTATGGTCTGCCACTAAATCGATTATAAATCGTTCATGTCTGCATCTCGATGCATCGTTTAGATGATTCATTTCAACACCTCGAATAGCTAGGCCAACATTGCTGTAGTATCCCACTCAATACTGTATTCAGGAATCTTCTGATCTTTAGTTTCTTTAGTTTCCCTCAACCAAAAATTTTGGCTACCAGTCAGTGAACAGAACCAGGTCTATGTTACTTCCTGGGAGGGCTGAAAGCGATGATGTTGAACTTAATCTACACTGCGTTTGAAGATTTATGCTGCATTCGGGGAGTTGCAATTGGTAGAAGGCAGGCCCAATCGTTGTAGAGTTCACAAGAGTATCTGTCCACAAGGAAGTAAACGTATGCCTATGAAGAGTTTCCAGATGCTTTGTATGAAGTGAGACAAAGTAATAGTCTATGGTCCACCAGGCGATGCTTGGCAGACGTCTCCTCGAACTCTTCTTTACTGTCCAGCACCAGCCCAGAGGTACTGGAAAACGCTGCAGGACAAGCTAACTCTCTAAGTCGCACATTTAGGGAGAACCAGAGTGCATACAAAGGGTTTGGGAGCTCAAGCGAAAACTCAAAATGGTCTGACTCTTCAGTGTCAGGTCATGCTAGGAATGAGTTTAATTCTTTAAAGTGTTCTCCGGCTTGTCTTTGACCAGGGGGAGTCAGTGAGGTGGAGAACACTTCCAGGGCCTTTGAGTAAAGTTTGGCTGACCTGGAACAGGGACCTCCGAAGCGGCAGCCAACTCTAAGGCGCACTGGTCTGATTTGGGCCCGATGCCTGTTCTGAGATCAGCCCAAAGGTTCCTTCCCAGGTGCTGTGTGTCTTCATGTTTCCCTTCCTCTTTGTTTCACAGGGGGCGACCTCAGTCTTCACAGTAGAGAAACATTAACATTAACCACTGCTTGCTCTCTCTGTCTTTCTTTCTCCCTCTGTTGCTCTCTCTCTCCCTCTCTGTCCCTCTCTCCCCCACTCTCTCTCTTTCTCTCCCCTCCTTCTCTCTCTGTGGGATTTTGTGTTCTCAGCAGCAGCAGCAAGCAGCAGTAGCCCTTTCCTCGAGCAAAAAAACAGGCCTTGGATCAGATCCAAACTTAAAGGCAATCTGGGACACTGATCTGAAATCAGCTTTCGCAGCGCGATTCCTCTTCTCTCCTCCAACTTGTGCAGTCCTGACAGCAAGAAAACAGCCAAAAGAAAGAGAGAGAGAGAGAGAGAGAGAGAGAGAGAGCAGGTGCCTGGAAGCAGGAGGGCTGATGTGGGGAGGCTTAATTGTGCTGGGTGACATTTAGACAGCTTCATATGCACACTACATCTGGCCAGATGGGCAAGATAACACCCCATCTGCACTGAGCCTCCTGCCAACCTACTGCCGAAAATTGGCATCTACAGGAAGCAGACTGGCTCACTCACTTCACCTCACCCACACAGTGGATCAGTTTGAGGGTCAGCCCCTGTGCCCTCAACAAATGCAGTATGTGTGTGTGTGTGTGCGTGTACGTATGTGTGTGTGTATATGTGTTTTATTTGGGTATATGTGTGTGTTTTCTGTGTGTGTGTGTGTGTGTGTGCGTGTGTGTAGGTGTGTGCATATGTGTTCTATTTGGGTATATGTGTGTATTTTCTGTGTGTGTGTGTGTGTGTGTGTGTGTGTGTGTGTGTGTGTCTGAGTGTAGGTGTGATAGTGTTATGTTGCTGCTCTTTGTTGCATTTTGGTTTCTCTTCTGAGACAGACAGAGTAACACCTGCCCCGCTATGGTCTTTACCATGCCCAGCAGAAATGAATTCTGGGAGGAATTCTGCCAGGTTTACATCAGATCCACAGCAAAGTCTCGCAGTAGCCTGCAGAACTCAGCGGTCTTTAAAGGTGCACATCGAATAAGTGGGGTAGTGGGAAAGCATAAGAGTGAGAAAAAGAGAGAGAGAGAGAGAGAGAGAGAGAGGGAGAGAGAGAGACAGGGAGACAGACAAAGAGAAAGAGAGAAAGACAGAGACAGAGAAAGAGCTAGACAGAGACAGAGTGTGTGAATGTGTGTGTGTGTTTAACGCCATATGTTTTTTGTTATGAGATAGACAATGTCGGGCCATCAGAATTTCCCCTGGCAGGATAATAATGTTTACCTTGACCTTGGCTTTGACCTTGACCTTGTGTGTGTGTATGTGTGTGTGTGTGTGTGTGTGTGTGTTTGTCTGTGTGTGTGTGTGTTTGTGTGTGTGTGTCTGTGTGTGTGTGTGTGTCTGTGTGTGTGTGTGTGTGTGTGTGTGTGTGTGTGTGTGTGTGTGTGTCTGTGTGTGTGTGTGTGTGTGTGTGTGTGAGGAGTAAAAGAGGACAGGAAACACGACAATAACCAGGGAATACAGGAGAACACAGAAAGTAGGTGTGCGGCTAGAAATTGTGGGCCCCCTGAAAGAAAATAATTTTGGGCCCCCACCCCAAACACATCATAGCCTGTGAAGCTCTGTGCCCCAATGAATTGTCCTGATCTACCCCCCCTTAGCGGCACCCCTGACAGAAAGAGATGGCATCTCTCCCAAGTCCACTACACTGGCCACTGCATCGTCTGACCCCAAACGCCTGTGCCACAGCTTGGAGAGGGCACAGGCTGCACAGATGGCACAAAAAAGGCAAAGAGTTTCACATAAGGGCATGAGAGTGGGGGAAAAAAAAAAAGAATGGATGGGGGGAGAGGAGGGTCATTTTATTTTCTAATTTCCCTCATTTTACGTAAAGGGAAAGAAGGGTTTTTTTTTTGGTCTGAGGTCTTACGCGGCAGATAAGAGAAGGATGCCTGGGGTCTGCACCGATTTTCATTACTATACAACTGTGGGGTATTCACTGTCTAATGCTATGTGTCATTAACTCTGGCAGATAAAAGGCTGTGTGTATGGGTATATGAAATAGAGAGAGGCAAAGAGAGAGATAGAGAGAGAGGGAGAGAGAGAGAGAGAGAGAGAGAGGGAGAGAGAGAGAGAGAGAGAGAGAGAACGAGGGAGAGAGAGAGAGAGAGAAATAGAGAGAGAGAGGAAGAGAGAGAGTGGCTTGTGTGTATATACACTTACAGATGACTCAGAACTCTGTGTTTTTTTTATTTTACTTCTGTCTAATGGGCTGGTAGGATCAGGCGAAGAGCAAAACGAAAGCTGCAGTGGACCTTTTGGCTTTCTCTCTCTCTCTTTCTCTCTCTCTCTCTCTCTCTTTCTCTCTCACTATCTCTCTCTCACTTTCTCTCTCCCCCTCCCCATTCTCTCTCTGTCTTTCTCTCTCTCCCTTCCTCTCTCTCTCTCTCTCTCTCTCTCTCCCTCTCTCTCTCTCTCCCCCCCCATTCTCTCTTTTTTAATCCCAGGGAGTGTACTGCAAATCACCCTGATAGCGCATTAGCCGACAATTAATGGAGCGGAAAATTTAATTAAAGCAAAAGTTCAAAAGAGAAATGTCTCTCTCTTGCGGAAAATGGGAAAGACGAGTGAGGATGTGTGTGTGTGTGTGTGTGCATGTGTGTGTGTGTGTGTGTGTGTGTGTGTGTGTGTGTGTGCAAGTGTTTGTTTTTGTTTGTGTGTCTATAAGTTTTTTTAAAAATTGTGATGAGAATGAAGACCCTGACACAGACAGACAGACAGACAGACAGACAGACAGACAGATAGATAGATAGATAGATAGATAGATAGATAGATAGATAGATAGATAGATAGAGAGAGAGAGAGTGATAGAGGGTGAGAGAAAGTCATAGAGTGAGAGAAAGATAAACTAATAGATAGATAAATAGAGAGAGAGAGTAAGAGAGAGAAACAAAATTACACTAAAGTAGAGTCATTCCTATCCAGCAGACGACATTATTTTGAAAAGAAACTCTGTCGCAATTTGGGTCATCATCCATCATTAAGTAATTCAGTCTTGTGCCAACATAAAACATTTTCTGGGACCCGTTCCTCTTCCTCCTCCTCCTTCTTCTTTTTCTTCTTCTTCTTCTTCTTCTTCTTCAAGAGGAAGCTGCGATTCAGCGACCATAATTGATATTCAGCTACCGCAAAGTAACCCGCAGTATTGACACGCACTTATTAAATTTTCAGCACTTTTTTTTAGTGGTATATATCTTTGCTGGGGGATGTGCTGTGGTTCTGAGTCATGGCCATTTCTCCAGTTTCCTGTAAAGCATGACCCAAAAGCCTGAGGAAGGATTGATCTTTTTTTTTTTTTTTCCTTTTTGACTTTTTTCTTCGCCATGACGCCATCGAGTGATTCCCGTATTCCGTTTGCGAAGCACGCCGACGGGCGAAAAAAGAAAGAAAAAAAAAGAAAAAGAAATACGAGGCTTGACATGACATGAAGCAGACTACGATATTTGCTATTCAAATATGTGAATGGAATTCATTTTCCCCTCAATACGAGAGGAGTGACTTGTACAGAGAGGGCATTGGGTACTGAAGTATCATGCTGAGCCACTTTAGAAAGGACACGGCAGCCTGACTGACTTGCATTCTAATCAGAGTCTGAGAGTCAGTGGCTAATGTAACAATGTACATGAAATCTCAACCCCTAATGAGGCTCTGTGATCAATTCGGCGATCGACATGAAATCCTAATCTGTACCAGTGATTAGGATTTCATGTCAACTTCAACACAAACTTCCACTTACTAACTATATTTGCTGTTGCTTCTGTGGCCTATGTAGCTATCTATCTATCTATCTATCTATCTATCTATCTATCTATCTATCTATCTATCTATCTTTCTATCTATCTATTTTAGAAAGGACACATCCTGACTGACTTGCATTCTAATGAGAGCCAGTCAGTGGCTAATGTGACAATCTACACCAAATCTCGACTCTAATGAGGCTCTGTGATCAATGGGACGATCGACAAGAAATCCTAATCTGTACCAGC
>CM059281.1:11155125-11190125 GCA_030347295.1 Setipinna tenuifilis
GTGTGTGTGTGTGTGTGTGTGTGTTTGTGCGTACATGTCTATGTATGTAAGAGATGATGTGTGTGCGTGTTTCTGTGTCTTTTTGTGTGTGCCCACATACAATTGTGTGTGTGTGTATGTGTGTGTGTGTGTGTGTGTGTGTGTGTGTTTTACAGTGTCTGCCAGGGAGACATGACTGGACACATAGTCATGCTCACCCAGACAGGGTGATGCCCTCTTTTTCTTCCCCCTTCTTCGCCAGCTCTAATGGTCAGAGGCCAAGTCCATAAACTGGCCACACACACACACACACACTCACACACACACACACACACACAAACAGTTATGTGCACATAAAAACAGACATGAGAATTAGACACCAGACATGACAAGGACAGAGAGGGTGTTAAGCATGACGTACTGTAAGGCTGCTTAGCATGCAGGGTGTGTGAGGCAGAGACGGTGTGTGTGTGTTTGTTGTGTGTGGGAGGGAGGGAGGGAGGGAGGGAGTTTGTCTCAATTAATAAAATTTAAGACACACAGGTGACAGCTTGGGTTATGTGTGTGTGTGTGTGTGTGTGTACTACCCTTCTTCCTGGTGTGTGGGTGGATGGATAGAGTGGAACTGTGTGTCTGTGTTTGTGTGTGTGCATTTATGTGCGTGTGAGAGTGTGTGTGTGTGTGTCTTTGTATGTGTGTGTGTGTGTGGGACTGTGTGTGTTTGTGTGTGTGTACATATATGTGTATATATATATGTGTACATGTGTGTGTGTGCCTGCGTGCGTGTGTGTTTGAGAATGTGCATTTGTGTGCCGGTGTGTGTGCATATATGTGCACATGTGTATGCGCATGTGTATGTGCGTGTGTGTGTATATATATATGTGTGTGTAGGTGTGTGTGTGTGTGTGTGTGTGTCTGTGCACATATCTACTGGAGAGAGTGCTGCAGGCGTGGTGTCCTCAGCTGTCAAAAGCGTCATGGAGGCTCAAGGGGAAACTGCAGACATGTATCAGATCATGGCACTCATACCGGCACCTCCAGGGAGCAGAGGTGACTGCTTCATTATTCACAACAACAGCCATATGTGCGACTGTGTGTGTGTGTGTGTGTGTGTGTTTCTGTGTGTGTGTATGTGTGTGTGTGTGTGTGTGTCCGTGTGTGTGTGTGTGTGTGAGAGAGAGAGAGAGAGAGAGAGATAGTGTGAATATGTGTGTGTGTATGTGTCTGTGCGTGTGCGTTTGTGTGTTTGTGTTGGTGCGAATATGTGTCTGTGTGCTGTGTGTGAGTATGCGTATGTATGTGTGTGTGTGTGTGTGTGTGTGTGTGTGTGTGTGTGTGTGTGTGAGTGAGCGGTGAGTGAGCAGGTTCCTGGCTGCCCTGAGGAGAGGGAATTTGAATCAATACTCTGCCACAAGTGACAGACAATGAGAAGTCGATTCGCGGCATTCTGGAAGTTATGAATGTCATTCCAAAGTAATGAAAAACAGGCACTGTAATCCACATCCCTCTGACTATTTGTTAGAGAGGTGACAGACACCGGAGGAGATTGTATGACTGTGTGTGTGTGTGTGTGTGTGTGTGTGTGTGTGTGTGTGTCCTTGTGTGTGTGTATTTCTGTGTGTGCATCAGTGAAACCTACTGTTACGGCTGTATGTGTGTCTCGTTGTGTTTTCTGTGTCCTGTGCTGTTTGTCCCTCCTCTGTCTCCATCTACCTGCTCAGGATTTGACTGGCTTGATTGGAAGCGCCTGACCCTGCAAATCAAGCCATCTTAAAAGCTCCCTGTTCCTGCTGCTGGAGAGAGGCTTCTGGTGTGGGACTGCTGGCTGTCTTTCTGCCTCTCAGCCTGGGATTTGTGTCTTTATGATTTTGTCATTTGTTTGTAGTCTCTGTCTTTGTCTATGTAATAAATCCCACTGGTTGGGCTATCTTTTAAAGGTGTTTTTAGTCATTGCTTGGGTCAAGGAGTGGTTACTTGTTCGCCCCAGTAGGGCCAACCAGTTGGGGCGTAACACCTACACATATGGGCCACGCTAAGATAGGAAAACCAGACAAGGGGTGAATTGTGCAGAACCAATTGTGTTCACCACTTGCCTAACAGTGTGTTTTCTTGGTTATGTTGTTATTACTGATACAACAAAAAGTGCCAAAACATTTCTTTACTGACAGGTTAGGGTTAGGGTTTGGTCTGGGCACATTTTAGCATGCTTTAGTTGTATTATAATTGTCAACAGAAGTACCCCATAAGGACAGAAATGAAAGGTTGTGTGTGTGTGTGTGTGTGTGTGTGTGTGTGTGTGTGTGTGTGTGTGTGTGTGTGTGTCTTTGTGCGTGTGTATGTATCCATGTGTTTGTGTGTATGTGTTTATGCACATGGGTTTGTGTGCATATGTACAGTATGCATGTCTGTGAATGTGCATGTCTGCATTTGTGTGTGTGTGTGTGTGTGTGTATGTATGTGCATGTGTATATGTGTTTGTGTGTCTGTATCTGTGTGTGTGTGCATCTGTCTGTATGTGTGTGTGTGCATGTGTGCATGTGTACACCTATGTGTTTATGTGTCTGGATCTGTGTGTGTGTGTGTGTCTGTGTGTGTGTGTGTGGGTCTATTTATGAGGGCCCATGTAATACCTTTCCAACTCCCACACAGACAAGGAGAGGAAGCATGTCTCATTGTCAGAGATTGAAATTCAATTTCAGCCTTGCAAAGACAGGCACCAGCAATCAGGAAGCGAAAGGATGGGCCAGCAGGCAGATAGAAGAGAAAGGGGAGGAGGAGGAGAAGGAGGAGGAGGAGGAGGAGGAAGAGGAGGAGACAGAGGAAGAGGGGGTGGGCGTTTGATGGAAGAATAATCTCCGCAGCAGCAACCTGTGCTTGACTTTTCAGAACAATCTTGGCTTTTTTTTTTACGTAGACTACCCTTCTCCGTGCCGTGTGGGTAGATGGGGAGAGTGGATTTGTGTGTGTGTGTGTGTGTGTGGGTGTGTGTTTGTGTGTGTGAGTGTGTGTATGTGTGTGTGTGTGTGAGGGAGAGAAATAGAGAGAGAGTGTACAGTATGTGTGTGTTTGTGAGTGTGTGTGTGTGCGTGTGTGTGTTTGTGAGTGTCTGTGTGTGTGTGCGCCTGTGTGTGTGTGCGTGAGTAGAGAAGGAGGGGGTTGGTTGAAAACATATTGTTTCAGGTGATTCTATTTGAGGTGAGTAATCCTACAATAGCCTATCTTGCACACACTCCTCTCTCCTCTCCCTCTCTCTCTCTCTCTCTCCCTCTCTCTCTCCCTCTCTCCCTCTCTCTCTCTCTCCCTCTCCCTCTCCCTCTCCCTCTCCCTCTCCCTCTCTCTCTCTCTCTCTCTCTCTCTGTGTCTGAGTAGGTGTTAGATTGCAGTGAGCGCAGTGCTTTTAATAAACGGAGCGTCTGACACTAGGCTCTCCATCAGGAAGCTGCTTGAGCAAGGAAAGGAACAGGTGGGATTTCACCAAGTGTCCTCATACACACACACACACTTGCACACACTCACTAACTCATTAACTCACTTACTCTCCTCTCTTACAAACACACACACACACACACACACACACACACATAAACAGACTGATACACTGCAAACACACACAAATGTGCGCACACACACACACACTTGCACACACTCACTAACTCATTAACTCACAGACACACACACACACACACACACACAGAAACACACTGCAAACACACACAAATGCACACATACACACCCAACACAAACACAAACACCCACCCACACACACACACACACACACACACACACACACCCCCCTACTCCTTAGCTCACTAGATGCTGGCACTAGTCCCCGCCTGGAATGGGTGACATTTTGTAAATGCTATCATGAGCCACACTCTTATTTATCACATAACATTTCCCCGAAAGTTCAAGACAACTTTAAACGAACAGCCCCAGCCCCCTGGAATCCTCCACAGACACAAGTTTACAACGTGAATGTTAGTATCTTATTTGGGAGGATTATTTTCGAGGATTAATCTGCTTATCGAGACCTCTTTTGGGGGCCACTGGCAGGAGTCAGCCAGCTGCCAGATACATCGGAAACCAATTACTCATGCTGGCAAACTCAAGCTCAATCCGTTCACGGAGAACCGGTCCGCTGTGTATGTGTATGTGTACTGTATGTGTGTGTGTGTGTGTGTGTGTGTGTGTGTGTGTGTGTGTGTGTGTGTGTGTGTGTTGTGTGCAGGCAAATGTTGTTGATCTGGCTTCCTGTTCAGTTGTGACATATGGCTAGGCTAGCTCCAGTAACTGTTTGCAAAATACATGTCAGGTGCATGGCTGTCAGGCTGTCTTGTTTGCCAGCTTTGTTTTCCAAGGTACTACACACAGCCCCTAAATGATATTGCATGTGGAGTTGGCAGAGTCAAGGGTTATTCGGAGGATATCTTTATATAATATGACAAGTTGAGATACAAAACCCATATGCAGGAAATCAGGTTGTTTTTAATAATAATGTCCAAGTCATCTCTATCAGATTGCAAATTTAAATATTATTATCAAGAAAAAACACTGGACTGATAATAGTTCATCATCAAAATCATATAAATATTTTTTTTTTGTAATTTTATCATTACATAATATTACATTACACTTGGCAGCCACTTTTATCCAAAGTGACTTACAAAAAGGAGGACATAAGCTAACAGAGGTGTAGAGGAACACAGAGTAAGCAGACTACCTCCATACATACAAGGAGATGCATGTGCCAAAATAAGTTACCTAGAGCAGGGACACTACAGACACAAATACTTCCTACACTTCCAATCACAAATGAACTTAGAGGGTGTTGTATCTAAAGTATAGAGTAAAGAATATATGTGGTATGCAGCTCCTAAAATACTGTCAGGACACATGCTCTTCATTTCTCCAGTCCTCAGTGAGTCTGTATTACAATGGGTTTGAAGGATGGATGAAGAGCACATCATGGATAGACAAGTCACAGGGACATACCACCCCTTTTAAAGCTGGACAAGCATTTCAGGGAGAAAGGCTCGTCACTGGTCTAGATACAGTGAACGTGTTTGTGTGTGTGTGTGTGTGTGTGTGTGTGTGTGTGTGTGTGTGTGTGTCTGTGAGAGAGAGAGAGAGAGAGAAAGAGAGAGAGAACAGAGTAACTGGTTCACAACCTGCTTAAACAAGTTCAGAGAACAAAGAAGGACGGATTGTAGAGGTAAAGTCCTCCTTCTCTCGTCCTCCTTTCATGGACTTTGGGGGAAAATGTACACAAATATATACACACACAGAGACGGACTTCCTTTCACACATTTACACACACACACACACACACTTTTACACACACACACACAGGCTGATGCCCTACTACTACAGACACATCTGCTTGCGAGTGGCGTTGCAGTGTGGGATGGGACGGGGGGGGAGGGAGGAGGAGGGCAGGGATAATTTTATCTGGGACTTGGCACCACGCCTCCTCTAGCTCTACCATGACCAGCTCAACATGCAGCTTCATTTCTCAGCACAGCTGCCACACACACACACACACACATACACACACGCACACACACACACACACACACACACACACACACACACACACACACACACACATGCATACACACACACACACAAACACACATCCACATACAAGGACAGACACTGGTCAGTACTGTAATAAATTCCTGTGGTTGATAGCAAGAGTAAAGACAACCTCAAGGAGAGGAGAATACAGAATCAGATCAGATCAGAAGAGAAGAGAAGAGAAGAGAAGAGAAGAGAAGAGAAGAGAAGAGAAGAGAAGAGAAGAGAAGAGAACCAGAGTTTTTTGTGTTGTTTGAGCCCATGATCTCCATGTTAACACATTCTTACAAACTTGTATTGTTGCTAGGTTACCGAAACTGTCTACCAACACTTAGGTATTAACAGCTTATGCTAAATAATGGCGCAGCAGCAGAAGCTACTGAGAAATGGTAAAGTTCAAAGCTCCAAGTGTGAGAAAACACAGCTGAATGTCTCTCAGACTAGAAACATTTCCACTGAGAAAATGTCACTCAGTACGGCTGAGTTTGTGGTTAATGTCACTTCCTTGTCCATGTCAGGTCTTTCTTATTAGCGCAGGTCATTGCTACATGCTAATTTGCCATTTACTTTGAAGTGTGGCTAGCATTTGTATGTAGCTAACACCACGCCTGTCTGTCAGCACTGTTATGTCTTTGTTAGGCCATTCCCCAAGTGGGAAAAAAAAATCCTCAATTACCAGCTGCCTCAATATACGATAACGAACAAACTGACAGTGTGGTAAACACAGTAAATGGCGGATTAAAAATGTGTAAATACGTTTTTCCACTGAATGCGATGAGCATACTGAGGGCTGTTTGCACTAAGCTAGATAGTGACTGTATTGCAAGCAGGCACTGCCAATCATGTTCCTTAGACAAACATAGGATGGTAATGCCAGCATTAAAATGTAATTAGCAAATCTTACTATGTGTTGGTTCTATCTGCGTACTTAACACATGATTTCACTAATTAGCACATCTACCTGGCTAAAAAGAGTTGAGCTAATCAGATGGTTTGGTGAGTGGCCAATATGTTGTATCAGGACTGGCCATAACAGGGGCATAAACATGAAAGCTTTCTGGACCCCAGCCACCAGAGGGGTGACCCAGTCAACTGAAAACCATAGGGGCTTTGGGGGGGGGGCAATAAATTGAATCTTTTTAGGGGCCCAGCCATCTCTTTGGGCAGGCCTGTGTGGTATGGACCTTCCCTCTGCCCCTTTTTGAAGCCAGGTTACCCGACACTATGGTCAAGGGCACTAAAATTCAATTTAAACTACCTCACAGTCACCATAATGGAACCATCGTATTTGATGTTTTGCTCCAGCTGCAGTGGACCACAGTTGGCACCAGTCAGATGTCTCTGGCGGTGGAAGGCAGTGGAGGGGAAGAGGTAACTAAGTCAGGGCCCTGACAAGCACTCTCTGGTGGATTAACACAGCCAACCACACAAGTCTGCCAAGCAATCTGTCTTACTCTTACTCTTTCCCTCTCTTTTATGCACTAGCTCACCTTCTCTCTCTGTGTCTGTCTGTCTCTCCTTCTCTTCCTCCATCTCCCACTTGCTCACCTTCTGTCTGTCTCTCTCACTCTCTCGTTGTGTATGTGTGGGTGTCTTTCATTGTGTGTGTGTGTCTCTCTCTCTCCCTCGTTTGTGTTTCTCTCTTTCTCGTTGTCTCTCTCTTTCTCTCTCTTTCATTCTCTCTCTCTGTTTCTCTCTCTTTCTCTCTCTCAATCCCACACACACACACGCATACACACACACACACACACACACCCGCACACACACACACACAAGCACTTATGTCTTTCTCTCTGTCACTTCTGTCTGTCTCGCTGTTGTTGTCAATGGTGCCCTTGACACCGCAGGTAAGGAGTTGTCTGGGTTGTCTCCTCCAGTGTGTGGTTAGCATGATGACTGGCAGACGGGCTGTTCCCCAGGCCTGTGTCCCTGGACCAAGGGCCAGGAGGTCAGTCTGACGTTCTGACATTCTGCTAACCTCTCTTTCTCTCTCTCACTCTCTCTTTCTATCACCTCTACTGTTTTTGTGTTTTTCCTGTTTTTTTTCTTCTCCTGATTTTTTTTCTTTCTCTCTCTCCCCTCATTTCTTTCTCTCTCAGTCACTCTTTTTATGTCTTTCTTTTTCGCTCTTTTGCTCATATTCACTCAGTTTATGTCTTTTTTCTCTCTTTTTTATATTCACTCATTTCATATGTCTGTCTATATCTTCCCCTCTTTTTTGTCTCTATCTCTCACTAGTGGTCTCTGTATCTCTTTGCTGTTGTATCAGGGAGGCCCATGGTGAGCATGATGCCTAGGCAGACAGACAGACAGGTCTAGCCCCCCTATGCCCCCCTATGCATCCCCCCCCATATCTGTCTGTGGAGCAGAGGCTCTGAGTTGGAGGTCAGGCAGCAGTACCCATGGCTCTCAGGGGATAAGGATGAATGGATGGATGGATGGACGAGCCAGCCCTCCCTCACTCCTCTCTGGCACAAATCCCCCCAGAGCCTGCAGGACAGGTGGTGGGAGGAGAATGCAGAGGACTCCTGGCAGGTTATAATGCCAAGGCTTTTTCCCCTCCTTCCCTCTTTCCTTCCTTCCTTCCTTCCTTATTTCTTCTGGATTTCAATTCTCCTGCTTATTAAAATATGTCTGCAAGTGTGGGTGTTGTTTTACGAATGTGAATATACCTAGGTACACTGACATACAGTACATGACATGTTTTTCTTTTGTTGTAATTCGTTGACGCCGGTTGCACTGAGATGTTGTCTGCAGCTGACGGTCCCTCAGTGGGGGTGGGGGTGGGGTAGGCCCAACTTGTCCTCATTAAAGGCACCTGTGCACGGTGAAGCAGGAAGCATTGGCATTGCATGGCGTTGCTTGGCGTGAAGAGAAGTTTGCCAGAACTTAAAAGAATAGACAGCGGTGGAATCGAAGTTAATTATACTTTGTCCTGGATTTAATCATGAAAGTATATGTGCAAGTGTGGGTGTGTGCAGTGGTTAATTTGGCTTTTGTAAGGGGGAGGGGGAGCCCTTCTTTGCTCACAGTGGTCAATATCTGACTCTATTATAGATTAAAATAAAATAGAATAGAATACCTTTTACTGTATTACTAAATACTGTAGCAGAGGGAGCTCAGCTCTGGCTATATTGCAAATGTGAGGAGGGGAAGCTGAGCTCCAGAGAGCTCTGGGCCAATTTAAACTGGGTATGTAGCAGACAGTGCACATGTGCATGTATTTTGAGCTGTGTATATTATATATGCATGTGCATGACTGGGTATATCTTTATGTCTGTATGTGTGTCATGGTATTTGTGTCAGTATGTCTGTATGTGACTGTGCATGTGGGCACATACATGCATGCATTCATGTATGTGCCGTGTGTGTGTGTGTGTGTGTGTGTGTGCATGTGTGTGTGCCTGATTCTATGTATATGTGTGTGTGTATATGTGTGTGTGGTTGTGTTTGTGTGTGAATAAATACCTCAGTAGGGTGAGTTTGTGTGCACACGTGTGTGTGTGTGTGTGTGTGTGTGTGTGTGTGTGTGTGTGTGTGTGTGTGTGTGTGTGTGAAGGCAGAGCAAGTGGCACAGCCAGGAGGCATTTGTCTGAAGGAGCAGGACTAACAGCAGATGGGCCCCCCTCATAGTGGGTGGCGTGGGAGAAGATGTATGGATAATCCCTCTCTCTCTCTCTCTCTCTTTCTCCCTTTCTCTCACTCTCTCTTTCTCCCTCTCTTTTTCTCTCTCTCTCCCTCTCCTTCTCCCTCTCTCCTTCTCTCTCACTCTCTCCCTCTCTCTCGCTCTCCCTATCCCTCACCCTATCTCCTCTCTCCCTCTGTCTCACTCTCTTTCTGTGTCTCTCTCCCTCTCCCTTACCCTCTCTCCCTCTTTATCTCCTTCTCCCTCTCCCTCTCTCTCACCCTCTCTCCCTCTTTCTCTCCTTCTCCCTCTCCCTCTCTTCCCTGTCTCCATCTCTGATGGAGGAGTGACATAGACTCAGCAGGAGGTGCTATAGAGCGTAGGTGGAGGTACATGCTGGAAGAAGTGAGTGCAAAATGAAGTATCGGGGTGTATATGTGGGGGGAGTATATGGCTGTTTGTGTGTGTGTGTGTGTGTGTGTGTGTGTGTGTGTGTGTGTGTGTGAAAGAGAGAGAGAGAGAGAGAAGAAAGGGAGAGGGATTATTGGAAACATATTGTTTCAGGTGATTCTATTCGAGGTGAGTAATCCTACAATAGACTATCTTGCACTCACTCTTCTCTCCCTCTTCTCTCTCTCTTCTCTCTCTTCTCTCTCGCTCTCTCTCTGTATGTCTCCTTGTGTGTGTGTGTGTGTGGCTGTAGGATGTGCGTCTGGGTATGTGTCTATTGTGTCTGTGTTTGCATGTCTATCTGTATATGTTACATACATGCATGACTTGAGTTCTCTGATGATATTGTTGAGGCACCAGACTATCCTCTCTAGTCATCCGTGCAAAACTGCCACACACTGTTTCACCATCTGAAATCCTACTTTTAAAAAAAAGGCCGATCTGATACTGCGACACTTGTAGCAGACACGATTTGGAGCAACAGATAAGAAGTTCCAGTCTGGTGCTGTAGCAGCCTGTGGGCCGGTGGGGTGCTGTAGTATTGCTTAAGACAGGTGTTCATTGATTAGCTCAGCTGAGGGCCTGCAGCATCATAGGACAAAAGGAATACCATCACCACATGCTCTTTAAAGGCACTGCGTGTAGGTGTATTACTGTCAGTGTGTGTGTGTGTCTGTGTGGGCAGACGTGTGCGTGCGTGTGTGTGTGTATTAGTGTATGTGTGTGCACACGTGCATGTGTGTTACTGGGTGTTGTGTGTGTGTATGTGTGCATATGTACAGTATCCGTTAGAGTGTGCGTGTGTGTGTGAGTGTATATTAGTGTGCGTGTGTGCATGTATGTGCATGTGCATGTGTATTAGTGAGTGTTTGTGTGTGTGTATGTGTGCATATGTATACATTAAGAGTGTGTGTGAGAGAGTGTGTGTGTGTGTCAGAGAGAGTGTATTGGTGTGTGTGCGCGTGCACGTGCATGTCTGTTACTGGATGTTTTTGTGTGTGTGTGTGTGTGTGTGAGAGAGAGAAAGAGAAAAAGGGTGTATTAGTGAGCGTGTGTGCGCACGTGCATGCCTGTTACTGAGTGTGTGTGTGTGTGTGTGTGTGTGTATGTGTTAGAGTGTGTCTGTGTGTGTCTACTACGTAAGACTGATGGGGCCTTTTAGAGGCCCACTGGCACTGTCTACTCTCTCCAGCAGGACGGGGGGGGGAGGAAGAGGAAGAGGAAGAGGAGGAAGAGGAAGAGGAGTGATTACAGGGTGGCATTAGAGGGGAGGCTGATCGATGCCCAGCCCGACGGCATCACCCCCCCTCCCCCAAGGCCCCCAGCCCCCCAAGGCCCCCAGGCCCCCCGTCACTCACTCTCTTTGTCAGGCCCATTGAGTGGAGTCTTCATCCTCAGCATCTTCATCTCAGGGGGAAAGAAAGCAGAATGGGGCTTAAAGAAAGAGGAGAAAAAGAGAAGGCTGCATCCTGACCACTTACTCCAAACACACACACACAGACACACACACACATACACACAAAGACACTAACACACACACACACACACACACACACACACAAACTATGCCATTAAGACAGACACACACACATAGGCACTGACACACACACAACACACACACACAGACACACACACACACTATGACTAACACACACACACACACACACACACAACATTACCACACAGACATGCACAGACACAAACAAACTGACACACACACAACACACACACACTCACACGTCGATTTCTCTGTAATTGTCCCAGTGACACTTTTTACGCTCCCTCTGTTAAAGCTGACGCCGCCTCCTAACGATCGGCTGTAACCAGTAGTGACAGGCAAGACTACCACTCTACACTCAACACACACACACATGCACACACACACACACACACACACACACACACACACACACACACACACACACACACACACACTAAGCCCCACGTCCATCAGCACATTGTGTATGGCCACTTTCACATGGCCTGTACCACCTCCACCACCACTCCCACCCCCACCACTCTCTCTCCCTACCGTCCACTTTGCAACTCCGTGTTGATGTCCACTAACCTGTCCATCAATCACTGCTGGGGGAGCTACACGCATATCACACACACACACACACACACACACACACACACACAAAACACACTCACTCACTGCCACAGATGCTGGTCCACCCCCACCCACATGTGTGTGTGTGTGTGTGTGTATGTGTGTGTGTGTGTGTGTGTGTGTGTGTGTGTGTGTGTGTGTGTGTGTGTGAAGCCATCTTGCAGGGACACACACACCCTCCTGACAACCCTGTGTCTCCCACCTCCCAGCGCATCACTGCCAAGCATCTGGCACCAGTCTGCGTCTGCGTTTGACAGCACAGGGCCGTGGGGGTCAGTGGCGGTGACTGACCCCCATTAGGGAGCGGCCCTTAGATCCATCTCCTCCAGCCTTTGAGGAGGCTCCCCGATGAAAGAGAACGGGGCGGTTTGGCAGGTGAGGGCATCAGTCATTCAAGTATAGAAAGGCATTGGTCGTTTGGACGAATGAAGACATTAGCCATTTAGCCACAAGAAAGACATAGGTCGTTTGGCATTGTCAGTCAGGTGGTCTGTGGAAGCTGTGGCAAATACAGTATAGACCACCAGCACAGGTATATGCCACAGATGGATAAATAAAAATTGGCACCAGCCACTAGCCACATGCTGGTGAAATAGTAGTTAGAAAATGGTAGATTTTCTGAAACAGAACGATGATTTACTGTGGAGTGGCTGGTGAATTTTAGCATTTATTTGTCACTGACTGGTAAAGGTATGGAGCATGGGAAAGCTCAGGTAAAATATTGTATTATATATATATATATAAATTATATATAATATTGGGTATATATAGCATCATGAGCACGATTTACTTAACCGTGGCCACGATTTTTTTTAAAATGTGTGAACTTTATTGAAAATCGTGAGTGCACTGTCATTCAAAATTGAGAGCACAAATTACTAAAACCTGGCCACGATTTATATCATGTGCTCACGTTGGCTCACGTTTATAATAATTTAATGGGAACACTGTTACTGCGAAGCTGTTACCAATGGCAGAAAGTTGTCCCGATGGTTAATGGATTCGAGCATACACCTTTTGGATATTAGTTGGTTAGAAGTGCTTGTTCCTCTTTACCGTACAAGTACACATAGACCTAGTGGGCCAGATAGACTCATTCTGGCATGGATTTAGTAAGGGTTTTTTTATGGCACACTAAGGCAACTCTAGCTACCCAGCATATAATTATAAGTCTAAGTACTTTAAAAAAGAATATTGAGAACAAGTGGTTTTTCGCCCTGCAGTAACAGTGGTCCCATTAAGTTTGGCTATTATATGTAAATCATGCTAACGATGTTCTCTAACATATAAATATATGAATGGTGGCCACGTTTTAGTAATTTTGCTCACAATTTTGAATTTGACATCGTACTCACGATTTTCAATAACGTTAGCATGTTTTATAAATCTTGGCCACGCTAAATTGTGCTCATTATGTTATATAACGTGAGCACAAAGATACTTAAAATATTTCACCTGAGCCTTCCTGGGTTCGGTATGTTTACCTGTCTGAAAGGAGGTTTACTAATGTTCTACATGTTTCTGTGCTAGCTGGCATCCATTACACAAGTAATCACAAGTCAAGTAGGTTTTTATTATGGTTTCAGCCATATACATAGTACATAGTGAGATGAAACAACATTTTACCAGGAACAATTGGTAAGACACGCAAGTGTGGAGACAAGACAGATACAGTATAGTGCACACACACACACACTATTATGAAATACATATGTCTGACATCATGTGTGTGTATTTGCATTTGTGTGTGTATGTCTGTATCTGTGCATTTCTGTTTGTGTGTCTTTGTGTGTGTGTATGTGGTTATATGGCCTGAAATACCCTATGTCCTCAAATACCTCGCTCATGTTGTTTATTTTCATCAGTCACACCGCCCTCCCCACAAACTGCTCTGTCACCATTCATCTACGATGTGTGTTTGTGAGTGTGTGTATGTCCGTCTCTCTCTCTCTGTATCTGTCCTGCTGCAGCTGTGTGTGTGTGTGTGTGTGTGTGTGTGAGAGAGTGTGCCTGAATACACACATGTAAGTGTGTGTGTGTGTAAGCGTCTTTATTGATGCGTGTGTGTATGTGTGTGTGTTTTATGGGTATGAGTGATGGTGTTGTCTTGTTACCCCAAAACACAGTGGCCCCCTGCCCGCTGCCAGTTCGTTATAAGCCAAGCATCAAGGCTGTCCCTCCCCAACACCCCTCCTATCCACCCACCCACTCTCTCTCATACATACACACACACACATACACACACACACACACACACACACACACACACACACACACCAGGCCCATCCATCACTAGCCATTACCATTTGACAGCAACAACAGCGTTTTGGGCCTCAGCATGCTTTCCTCCAATCAGCTATCAAGCCCGCCTCCATGAATATGCACTATGTGTGTGTGCGTGTGTGTGTGTGTGTGTGTGTGTGTGTGTGTGTTTGTGTGTGCGTGTGTGTGTTTTTAGATATTTTATATTGAGCAATTGGTCAACCTTAAACTTGCTTTCATTACTTTTTAACCTCTGTAAAAAAATAACACATATTTAAGTCAAGTGCTTTTTAAATTAAATCAATTTTTTGTATTTTTTTTTTTTCATTTTTTATTACAACAATGTTACAGTCATTTCCTGCCTATTTCACCACCATTAGTGGGACAATAGGCACGAAATACCACATGCGGTGCCAGTCAACTCTAAAAAATGACAAGCAGCCAACAAAAAAAGCAAAATAAAAAAAAAAACAGGTATCTTCAGCCACAACCACGAGAGCCTTTCATCACTGTCACACCAATTAAACATCATACAAACACAGGCCTATTCATGAATTGTGTGAATTAGCCACGCGTGAAGGCACAAGCTCGGTCAATGTCATTGAATACTGATTGCAGTCATTCTTACTCTCACTGCACAAACATACTCAGGCAGTTGTGCACTTTGTCAATGCAAGTAGGGTTGCAATGTGTTTACCTGCTGCAGCATGGGAGTTTCATTTCTTAGTTGACTTTTTAAAGTATATTTCTTTTGGGGCTTTTTTTTTTGCCTTTATTATAGGACAGTGAAGAGCAGGACAGGAAGAGAGTGGGAGAGAGAGAGATGGAGATGGGGTAGAGTTGGGAAATGTGACCCAGGTCAGTTTCGAACCTTTCACTTTCCCATTCATGGTACGGGGTGCTCTACGCACTACACTGCGACACAGCACCCCCTCACACCCCACCCCCGACTAGTTAACTATTTTTTACCTCAATCACTTTCATCAATTCATGACCTGAAGCGAAGTGAGCGAGGCAAGGTATCGTGTGTGACTGTGTGTATGCAGATGAGCTTATTTGGCAGGCTGAGCTAATGTAATGTAGGGTAATAGCCCCGGTGTAATTAGCATGATGAGGATGCGTCGTTAATATCTATCCCCTCGTCTTAAGCAGGCCTCCGCTCGGCTCGACGGGTGGCGGCCTCTCTCGCTCTCTCTCTGGTGTGGTGTCAGCTGGGAAGATTGACGAGCTGTCACCGGTGCTGCGTCTATTTTTTACTCTTGGCTCCAAGTCAATCAATCAATCAATCAGTCAATCATTCACCGGAGGCTTACTGGGGGAGACAAGCGGGGGTGGGGGCACAAGTGAGCCCTGTCACAAACATCAAGACCAGGAAATGTATATATGCTCTGTCGGGGAAACCCTGGGGCACTATGGATTAAGGGAACTCACCTGGGAATCGGTGGGTGGGGGCTCAACGTTTTCGCTACATTTTGCTACGGTTTCGTGAATAAACGATGTGTTCTCTTACAACATAGTGCAACGATTTGTAACCACCTTTTTGAGGTTGTTTTCTCCCACTTGGTTAGCTAGCGTGTTCGAAGAGTTACCCAATCAGGGACAACGTGCATCAGCGCTACCACAAAGTTAAAAGGTCATCGCAACTCTGTGGGGGTGGCGGAAAAGAATCGACTTCTCAGCTGATGTAGTTATAAGGCCCTTGCGTCATGCAACACGGGGTTCAGCACACCTCTGTTTCTATCGAATGAAACGTTTGACTACATATCATGAATCCTAAACTCCCCCATGCTTTACTCTTTACAGAGTAAAGAGAGAGAGAGAGAGAGAGAGAGAGAGAGAGAGAGAGTATGTGTATCCCTGAAGCGGTAAACTCAAAGCAATGTGCGTATTGGTTGGTATACTCAAAAGATTTGATTCCTAATCAATAGTAACTTGTAATTTGGATTCAAATTAAGTATAAAATGTGGGTTTAGGTGTGTTTGAGTGTGGGGTGGTGGTGGGGGAGTTGGGTTGTATTGACGTCTACTAAGCAAGCAAGCCCATACTGAATCGCCCTCCATTGCCACTGCTCAACAGATTGTGGAGCTTCACTGGGGCCAGGGAAGAAAAAAAAAAACAAAACATTAACTTGTAAATGACGGACTTGCAAATGTAACAATTAATCGCTTAGCGCTGGTTAATCACGTTACTCAAGGCAAGGCCAGAACAATTAGCACGCACACAGACACACACACACACACACACACACACACACATACTCACGTACCACCCCCCCACATCTCCAACCCCCCCCCCAGGAGACAGCATGCCCAAGCTTGTGGTTTAGCCCCTGGGCACTTATGAAAATGAAACTGGCCTCTCTGTGGTTGAGTGAACAGAGAGAGGAGGGGAATGAAAATGGAGGGCCGTACAGATTAAATAAATACATCCATCATTCGCTGGTCATATCTTGTCTTGTTAAACCGGGACACCATCACCACTAACGCCCCCAGTCACCACCCCCAACCCAACCCAACCCACCCCTCCCCTCCACGCCCACCCCGCCCACCTCCACAAATCCCCACCTCCCTCCCAGCACACTAATTAGCGTGATGAGGGTAATTAAGGGCCCTCCCACCTTTCCGTCCTGCTAAATGGGCACACAAGTAATCAGGCACTGAACGCTAGGCAACCAATGGGGAGCAACCTGCAGGTGAACGGCCATGTTTTAGCTGTTCAGTACATGCGATTAGGACATGGGGTGGGTGGGTTGTGGTTGGGGGCTGTGGGATGTGAGATGGCCAATTACCAAACCCAGAGGGGGGGGGTTTAGAGGGGAACTGAGAAAGGGGGAGGGGGGGCAACACTGCAAATATATGAATAAAGAGCCCCATAAAAAATTACGGCTCAGCAATATCTCTGAACATGTATTCTAATTAGATTAACAATAGTGCATAGGCATTCTCATACAGGCACAGACACACACACACGCACACACACACACACACACACACACACATAGTACAAAACAAAATAGAATGCTGGGCCTGGGGTGAGTGCACATCAGCATAATATAATCAAAGGCACAAACGAACATACACACATGCATACAGTCCTCCCAGCCATGTACACACACACATACACAGACATATACACATACTACAAACAGATACACAAACATACACACACAATACCTACACACACACACACACAGACATATACACATACTACAAACAGATACACAAACATACACACACAATACCTACACACACACACACAGACATACATACATACATACAGACAGATACACACACAATACATGCACAATACTTACACACAGCTACACAAATACACAAACACACACACATAATATAATCAAAGGGACAATGAAACATACACACATGTATATGGTGCTTCCAGCCATGCACACACACACACACACACACACATACACACACAATACACACACATACACACACACACACACACAGACATATAGACATACATACATACAGACCTATACATACACAGACACATATACACACTCACACTGATCCACACACATAAAGTAGGACTTCCAGCCTGGGTGTTGAGTGCACACAGGCATATAATGCAAGCAGAAATTACACCTGCTCCTGCAGTTAAGTGAAAATGGAGCTTAGGGGCTATTTGTTAGGCCTTTTTTTTTTTTTTTTTAATCACGGAAAAACACCAGCTCAGGCTCCCGGTGAATGGCATCCCATGGTATCCGCAATCAGCTGCGATTGTCACATCCTGTCATTTGGGCACGACAAACGCCGGTTATGTGGCAGAACAAGAATGATGGTGGCCGCGGAGATGGAACCACCACGGGCGGGTTTCCAAGGTCTCTGTATGGGCTTGTTGGTAAATAAGCAACTAATTGCACATCGGGAAAGCCTTCACCGCATCAGAAGGGCCCGAGAGGGAGGAAGGCACTTACAGGCTACAGACGCCTAGATGATTGTAAGGCAGTGTGTTTTACAAAGCTTTTTTTTCCCTCCCCCATGAAAAAAGGCAAGGCTTCCATCCATCCATCCATCCAACCATCCATCCACCCAGGGAGGATCCATTGAGGAGACATTGAAACCCCCCCATCACTTTCATCTCTCTTCTTCTCTTTCTGTTTGAAAGAGAAGAAGCACCATCTCCCATAATACTGCAGCTCTCTAAAAGTCAAGCCCAACAGGATGGGGGGAGTGGGGGTGTGTGGGGAGAGAGAGGGGCAGAGAGAGGAAGAGAGAGAGGGAAGAAGGGAGGCAGAGAGCGTGGAAGCTAGGGAGGAACAAAGCACTGCAGAGAAACACACATCAATCATGGTAGCAAGGGAGACACTAGAGATTCCACCAGCAGAACCAGAGGCCTCGTTGAGTGGCCTCTATTGCAGTCACTCACGCAGCAGCTAGAGATGGAGGCTCGAGGCTTCGAGTCTGCCAGTCCTTCACCTTTGAAAACGAAGGTGATCTTCATCTTCAAAAGACACACTTCTTATTTTTCTCTCACTTTTTCCCCTTAGATTTCAAGTGGAGGGTTAAGTAGCATATCTGCGATTGCTGAGAATCTAACAGCCAACAGTTTTTTGAAAAAAAATACAGTCTTTAACTTTGGGACTTACAAATGTAGACTTTGCAGAGCAATGGGGACAGCATAGAGACTAAATCAGACACTGACTGGGAGATTTTAGAGTTCTTAAAGAGTCCATGAACACGACTGTCAATGGTGTAACCTTCAAACTCTTGTCCTTGCATTGGATAATAAAGTCAGGAGTGTTGTGGATGTTAAACACCATTTATACACCTTTTAAAAGCATTCAACAGCTTTCAATGCTCCATTCTGAAGCATTCAATTTACACACCTTTATATTATTAGTAATGTTAAAGAAAGATACGGGTTACAGTTTATCGGCCTGGTTGTATAGATTAACCTGATGATGCTGAGACTGTTTATAAACCGTCTTTTAAAACTGTGGCTTGTGTTAGCAGTTGTGGCTGATTATTAAGGTGATAGATCAGTAAACAACAAAATGAAACATGCACAAACCACCTACCACCCCCCTCTTTGGTCATACACCCTTGCGCATATTCCCTTCACTCCCTTCATTCCCTTCATTTTTTTTTCACAGGAACACAAGAAGAGTCTTGTAGTCTAAAGTGTCCCTGTCCCAGGAAACGTACTCATCTTTCTCCTTGTGCGTTCCCTCTTCCATTGTTCCACTGTAATGTGTACACAATATTATCTGTTTACAACTGCATTGTGACACTTTTTCTTTTTTTGCACTACCTACTTTATTGTCTGTTGTCTCACTGTTTGTCTATTTATTATACTGCCTGTATAGTTACTGTATTGTCTATATTTCATTTTTGTTTAAGTTTGTGTGTAGGTTTATGTAATACCTGTTCTGTCTGAGAGTACAGAAATGGCATTTTTAATTTTTATGTATGTCCTGTTGTAGCAAAGGGGAAGAGAAGTCACCCTACCCGACTTTGAACCCGGGTCTCTGGGGTACCAAATATGTACTTTGACCGCAACACCAAAGAGTCAGGCTCATTGGTATGGCAGCCAGAGCACACCCACAACCCTAGTGATGGTCACTCCATCACACTGCCTTCACCTTTGGGAAGTGCAGCCATGTGCTTCACACACTCCCTCACTGTCCCTTACGCATGTACCACCATACTTGGCCCATCCAGGGTGCCTCATATACTCATGCTTCACCCATCACTGGGGTCCCTCCCACCAGGATCAACCTAACCTGGGGGTCCCTCATATCGTCGCTGTCGGGCGGAAACCTCGTATCTCCATTTCTGAGATTTTTTGCCGGTCAGAAATCTCGTAAGTCCATTCAACTACGGGTTCAGGGAAATTGTCACTAAATAGCATAACACATGATTACATGGTCATATTTTGAGTCGTGCCAATTTTGACATTACAACATTTATTTATTTAGAAAAATATAAGGTTTTTGGTGTGTCCCTGAAAAGTAGCCGTTTTGGACATACGAGGTTTCCGCCCGACAGCGACGATATGGCTCACACAGTTGCTGCACCTCCAATGACCTCACAGCAAGTCATCCCACAAGTCATCCACACTATTTGTAGCGAAGGGGAAGAGAAGTCAGCCAGCCCACCCGGCTTCGAACCCGGGTACCAAACGTGTACTTTGACTGCAACGCCAAAGAGTCAGGCTCATTGGTATGGCAGTCAGAGAGCACACCCACAACCCTAGTGATGGTCACTCCACCACACCTGTACATAAGTTGACAATAAAAGACTCTTGAACCCGATTTGTTAATTTTAACAAACCATCTGTAAACACTATGCATAGACTATACAAATTATATGTTACTAGTCTGCCTGCTACACCATTGTCTAGCTGGTATTTCAGTGTTTTCTGTGCTAACATCAATTATAGCAAGACACTTGGAGACTTAGAAAAATGAAGCAAACGTTTTGGGTTGGCACTCTTCTTCAGTGTGAGAAATGAGCGATTTCACCTCCGGGTGTCAAAGGTGAAATTGTCATTTGTCACACCAAAGAAGGGTGCCAGCCCGAAAAATATTGTGCGACGATTAAAAGAGTGACTAAAACTGCTAAGTGCTTGCTTCATTTTTCAGAGTCTCTGCCTTAATTTTCAGAAAGATTAAGCACCCAGTCATAGTAACACACAGGGTGTCGAGCACTTTGTCTTTTGTTTTTGAAACATATGAATTATATTGGTGCGCCTATCCTACCATACAAAAATAACGTGATCACTGCCCTGTTTTGCTGTATTAGAAGTTTAGAAGAAGACATTTTCAAAGGGTCTCAAAACTGCACAGTAGAGCAACCCCCACCCACACCACCCTCCTCCCTTCCATGCCTCCCCACCGCCCACCCCCCATACACACACACACACACACACAAAGTCATACACTCTGGAGTGTGCACATACACACACACACACACACACACAGATACAGTGGAACTCCTCCTTCACAGCAGTGACGCAGATGCTTAACCCTTGTTCAGCACGACACAGAACTGCAGCATGATTACCCCCTTTGCTTGGCTGCTTGGCTGGGGTGCCTGGCCATTAAGTCTCGGCGCGGTGCACTCCTCCACTGTCCCCCCCCCCCAACCCCAACCCCAACCACCACCACCACTAGCCCCACCACCACCACTAGCCCCCACACTACCCCCCCCCCCCCAACCACCATCAGCCCCCACACTACCCCCCAACCACCACCACTAGCCCCCACACTACCCCCCCCAACCACCACCACTAGCCCCCACACTACCCCCCCAACCACCACCACTAGCCCCCACACTACCCCCCCCCAACCACCACAACTAGCCCCCACACTACCTCCACCACCACCACCACTAGCCCCCACACTACCCCCCCCCCCCCCCCCCCCCAACCACCATCACTAGCCCCCACACTACCCACACCACCACCACCACTAGCACCACTAGCAGCAGCAGCAGCAGCAGTACTAGGAGCAGCGAATGACAAAGCGCCTCCAAGCGCACGTACATCATGCATGGTAATGAGAGGCTCCATTAGTGCAGGAGGGGAATGTGCCGCCACGGCAAATTCTACCCACTAAGATTCTACCCACAGAGGGAGGGACAGAGGAGAGGAGAGAAGAGAGAGGGGTGGGTGTGTGTGTGTGTGGGGGGGTGGGTATTGGATCGAGACAGGCCCAGACAGAAACAAAGAGAGCGAGAGAGATAGGGAAAGAGAAAGAGGTAAAGACAGGGCCAGAGAGAGAGACAGAGAGAGAAAGAGAGAGGGTTAGAGAGGGAAAGAGAGCGATGTGGGTGGGGGGGGCATTGGATTGAGACAGGGCCAGATAGATACAAATAGAGAGAGAGAAAAAGATAGAGATAGAGAGAAAGAGACAGAGAGAGAGAGAGAGAGAAAGAAAACTGGGTATGGGGGGGGATGCACTGGATTAATACAGGCCAAGACTAAGAGAAAGAGCGAAAGAAAAATCTATCTATGTCTGTTTACCTATCTATACACTGTATCTATCTATCTATCTATCTATCTATCTGTCTTTCAACTCTGCATGTAATTTAAATGTGTTTAAATATTTGTTATTTGCATTTGGCTCTAGCCAATAGCTCACAGAGAAAACATCATCAGTGCCTTCTTTTCCGCCATCATGCTGCCCACCCCAAGGCTATCTTGTCTTAACACCAAAGCCACCACTACACACACAGACTGGTCCCCTCTGTATCTCTCAGCGCCAGCATAAATCAAGCCCTTTTCTCTTCAGAAGAAGAAGTAGCTAAACATGCTCGCAATTAAATCTCCACTCAGATGTAAAAACAGTGCAAATCAAGAGACTTGCGTCTCCCACTGTTTAACACCAAACACCTATTGTCTGAGCTAACAGAGACCTTGAGTGTGTCAAAGAGACAATAACTTAAGTGGAATCTGGATCTATTGTTTGTACTTAACGTTTCCAAATGTCTGACGCCTGGGATGTGTGAACTAGAATATGTTCATAATTCATGTATTTTGAATATTTATTTAATATTTCATATAATAATACAGATAGAACAGAAATTATTATTTATTGTTATTATTATTGTTATTATTACTACTGTTGTTGTTGTAGCTGCTGCTCTTGTTATTATGTACAGTATTTGTTGTTGTTTGTTATAATTAATTAGCTTGGCTGTCATACCAAGCTTGGAGATGGAGCTTGGTCTGGCAAACCTCCCATAGACAGGAAGTTCTCAGAGGCGGGATCAACGGGCATCTTTCAAATGCCTCTGTGTACTACTGGATAGAGCTACAACCAATCAGACCAGTGATTCCGATAATGTATGCATAGCATACGTTTTTCATTGGTTCCTGATTTTTCTGGGCCAGGAAGAACTGAGAATAGGCAGGCTTGGCCAGACTGACTTGAACGCGAAATTCAATGTAGCAACACAGGCAGTATGGGCGGGCCGGGCTAATTTTTATGGCTATATGAGTAGCTGCTGTATCCAGTATTATATAATCGTGACCAAATGAAAGAAACTAAGGCAGGCAGTAATCATTAATGAGCTCGCCTATGCTAATGCAACCTACTAGTTCTGGAGCGCTTTCAATGGCAACGTCTCAAACGCAGTCTGGGTCTGAGTCACCACCACCAACCCCCCCTGGGGAGCCGGGCAGAACCAGGGAAAAAAGGGACAAAAAAGCGGCCCAACGAGGCCAACTAACTGCCCTCTTCATCATCAGCCTTCACCACCTCTACCACCCCTATCGCTACACACACTCACACACATGCGCACGCAAACAGACACACACACACATACACTGCCATTCTCTTTCATCGCTACTCTCTCTCACACACACTCTCACACACACACCCATGTACATACATACACACACACAAACACACACTGCTATTCCCTTTCATCGCTACTCTCTCTCTCTCTCTCCCTCTCTCTCCCTCTCTCTCTCTCATACACACACACACAAACGCACACACACAGAAAAATCAACCCGAGGGTATGGCTGCGCTCCTTCTCCCTCTCCCTCTCCCTCCCTTTTTTTGCAATGAGGCCAGTTTTTTTTTCTTCCTTTCCTCCGTCTCTGGTAATGCTGCCATTTTCCTCCGCCACATGCCTTTAATAAAATCGCTTTAGCCCGCCACAATTGCGGAGTCCAGAGGCCGACAATAGTTGAATAAATATTTGAAACGGCGAGATAGGATCTTTTTTTTTTTCCCCCTCCTCTCGCACGCGTCCGTCCGTCTGGAGCTGGAGCCTAGCGAGAGACTCGACTCAGCTCAGCTCAGCGGAATATTCCCCCCTCGTCTTTTTTTTTTTCTTTCCCTCCCTCCTTCTTCCCCTCGACTGGCTCATTTCATCGGGCTGACATTATCTCCACGGGTGTTCGGGAATGCCACGCTCTCTCTCTCTCTCTCTCTCTCTCTCTCTCTCTGGAGCTGAAGCCAGGCAGAGGGTGTTTGCAAGGGAGGGTGGGTGCTGGAGGATACCGTTTTACACACACACACACACACACACACACACACACATACATATCATAGACACACACACACACACACACACACACACACACACATACATATCATAGACACACACATATGTGCACACGCAAGCACACACATAAACAGAGTCTTTCACACACACACACGGACACACATTCACATAAACACAGACATTCACATATGCACACATACAAACACGCACACACATACAGTAGACACACACACACATCCAATAGACATACACACAGACATTCACACAGGCACATGTACACACACAAGCAAACACACACACACAGACACACACACACACACATGCACACGCACATAAACACAGACATTCACATATGCACACATACAAACATGCACACACATACAGTAGACACACACACACATCCAATAGACATACACACAGACATTCACACAGGCACATGTACACACACAAGCAAACACACACACACACAGACATTCACACAGGCACATGTACACACACAAGCAAACACACACACACACACACAGACACACACAGTCGCACACACACACACACACACACACACAGTCGCACACACACATGCAAGCACACACACAGACTCACACACACTCAGACTGATAGTGTGATGATTAATGGGAGACTCGCACCGCCATCAGTGGCAGCAGGCAGACCGCCGGGCTCTTGACATCCCTCTCACAGACCCTCATCCATGCACTCCAACACACACACGCGCACACACACACATTCACACTCACACACACACACACTCACACACACATACATACACACACACACACACATACACATTCACAATCACACACACACACACACACACACACACACATACACATTCACAATCACACACACACACATACACACACACACACAATCACACGGACACTCACAAACACACTCACTTATACGCACACGCACACATTCAAACATACACTGACATACACACACACTCATATGCACACGTACACACTGAAACATACACACACATACTAGACACACACACATAGATGCATGTGCACTCAACCATACACTTCACACACACACACACACACACACACACAGGGTAATACGCACACACATCACGCACACATTCTCTTTTCATGACTTTGATACTCTGTGTGTGTGTGTGTGTGTGTGTGTGTGTGTATGTGTGTGGTTGGGGGCATAACTGTCTCTCAGGATACAGCACACACACACACATGAGCAGCAGCCATCTCATACAACACAATACATGTAAGTGAAGCTCACCTTCTCTCAACCCTCTTCACCACACACACACATGCGCACACACACACTTTCTCTCTGTCACACACACACACTGTGTCATGAACACACACACTCACACACACACATCAAGCCTGTGGTGGCCTGCCGACAGTGAATCAGCACACAGGTCTGTCTCCGCTTGGCTCTCCATCTTTGATGTTCATGGGCTGAAGACCATTAAGGCTTCCTGCTACCACCACACACCATTCACACACTCTCTCACACACATGCCTAAAACCTCTTTCTCTCTCACACACACATACACACACACACACAGTCTCTCTTTCTCTCTCACACACATACACACACACACACAGTCTCTGTTTCTCTCTCACACACACACATACACACACACAGAGTGTCTCTTTCTCTCTCTCCCTTTATGTCTGTCTGTCTGTCTCTCTCTCTCTCTCTCACACACACACACACACACACACGCACACACACATGCACACACACACACACACACACACAGGGTGCATGAGCACACAGTCACACCCAAGCACATTTTAAGGTTTCTCAGCAGAACACCATTAAGGGTTCCTATTCTAACTTTACACCCCCCCACACACACACACTTTCCACAGCATCCCAAAGCAGGGCAGTAGCACACCCACCATGACCATTCTAGTCCTCATCCATCTCATATATGTGACTGTGGGAAAGTGCAGAAACATGGGGAGGTGAAATAGAGATCTGAAAAAGATGGTGTTGCTGCTGTGCCATTTTTGTTTCCTGTGCTCCTGGGGCGAGGAGCTTTTAAGACAGGCTGTGCCAGGTCACGGCTTGAGGATGGAGGTGGGATTAAAACGTGTGAGGTGATGGTCATCATGTGCTGTGAAATTGTGAATGTTGTAAAAATGTGTGTGTGTGTGTATGCGTGTGTGTGTGTGTGTGTGTGTGTGTTTGGTGGGTGGGGGTAGGTGGGTGGGGGTAGGTGTGTGGGTCACGGCTTTCATATGTCTGACTTCATCAACATAATTCCCTATGAACTCTATAAAACGTGCTTTCTGCGTCAGCTAATCCTCACCCCCCACCCCCTCTCTAAAAACAGAAACCCTTGTGGGCGCCGGTTCACATCTCTGTCAAACAGCAGTGTCAGGTTGCTTTTATTTACTTCAAATGGAGCCACACACACGCACACACACCTTCACACAGGCCACCACATGAGTCATAACCGCACCTGTGGATCCATCTGGGAACCAGGAAATAAATTAATAACACGAACGGGGAGCCGCTAGCAAAATCAAAGGCACCGTCCCAAAAGGCAGGCAGACTGTGCTGTCGTTGCTTCCAGCTTGTAAGGACAGCACCAGGCAAATGGGTTGGAGGCAGGGTAGTCATATTCAAATAACCACAAAACTGCTTACTGATGGCTTCGTGTGTCTCTGCTTTGCGCGTTCCTACTGAAGTTTAGATTATATGCGAAAAAAATCCAATGGTAATGTTAAAATTCATCTCTGGTGGTGTCGGAGAAACGTCGGCTACACATTTTGAGCGATTTTTTAAATCTTATCCTCGCAATCGCTACAGCCTTCAGGGGTACAGATGAATTTGGTTGCTTCAGGTTTCAGTGACTAGATCATAGTGTATATATCAACGCTCTGCAGTGAAGCCCCGAGATGTCTGCTCCCGGCTTGCCACGGGTTGATAAGGTCTTTTATCAGTATTCCGCTGCAATCGTTGTGGGCTGTTAAAAATGACAGCAAGTCAAGTCGGGGACCCCAGGCTTCGCCAGTCGCTGCGTATTTGTGTGGTTATAAATCAAGCGGCGGCGCTTTCCAAGTCTCTGTCTCCCTGTCTCTCGCTCTCTCTGCCTCTCGCTCGCTGCCAACGTTTTACAGAGCTCATATATGTGCACACGCGTGTACCAAAATCACGTTCCAAAGGTTGGCTCGTGCCCAACGGATAAAGTATGAACTTCAACGACCGTTGTATGTATGTGGGGATCGCGTGGACATATGAGCAACATTGCCACACTAGGCATAACTGTCTCGCGAATCTTTTTCGTCAACGGGCCACTGCTCGCGCACACACCCTCGTGCTGAGAGGAAACCCCGGCAGTGTGCGTCTTCGCAGCGCATCTGCAGAGCTGTAAGTGTCTCTGTCTTAGCCACGAACACCATACCATTCTCCACATAACAAGTTGTTCCATAACTCCTTTGATAAACCACATGTGTTCCCCTGGCACTGGATATACTAACATGATGTATACAATACAAAATACATACAAGTAATATACAAATGACTGGAGTTCGCAGGCGTGTAACACATGCCATATGCCTTCTCTTCGTGTATATGTGTGTTCACCCATTCAGGATTCGCCGCAAATTCACCAAACTGTGCTGCACATGATATACCTCGGCTTCCTCCGGTACCATGCCACATGGTCTGTAGAACTACACCTTAAAACCGTTTTATTATAATCTCACAGACCGAACTCATGTTGCCCCAACAAACCAGAGCACCGTTTACGCACACCACCATGCAGGTGGTTGTTTAACCCAAGCATAAATCAATTTTCGCCAATAAAGAGGAACCCTTTAGCTGATGTGGTGTAGCATCACCCAAGTCCAAGCAGTTAAAATATTTACTAGTTTACTGAACAGAATGTAAAAATCACAGTACCTCAACGGAGCTCTTCCACTAGCGTCGCATGTTCTGCTGCGTCTTGCGAAAAGCAGTTTATTATCCTTTGCCAATGCTGTGAGCTCAGACCGACGATGAGACGGAGCGGGTGAGCGAGCAAGGGAGGGAGAGAGGGAGTGACGGGCAGTGGGCGAGAGAGAGTGAGAGAGAGAGAGAGAGAGAGAGAGAGAGAGAGAGAGAGAGAGAGAGAGAGATCGTATAGGAGAACGGTTGAGAGACATAACAGTATAAGGGAAATCTTGCCGCTCCCGATTGGACTGGGCTGCAGAATTACTTGTGTTTGTGCCGCGTAACGAACGACATCTTTATTATCGAAACAGCATAAAGTAGCCCAAGGTGGGGAACATTTCTCGTAAGCTTGATAAATATGTCAAAACATCTGTGGCCGGCACAAGATAGGTTCCATATACAGTACTCAGCCACGGGAAAGAAGGTATAATGAGGTAAATTATGTATCAACTCTGCAATTTAGTAACACACGATCTGTCTGCAGCTGTGTGCACACATGGGGCATGCTCCATATACGCTTCACTTTGATCGTGCCCAACTTCGGGCACCAGGTGCCAGTTACGTGCCATCTGCCCATGCATCACCAGCACACGAGTGGAAACACCGAGGCATTCTGCTGTTTGACGTCGTGCACGTCTCTTCATTCCCTTCTATTCCATTCCGAGCACGTAGCAGACCATCCTTTCTCCAATTACCCCCCCAACACACACACACACACACACACACACACAATTTGATTCCCCAGTCTGTTGTGCAAGTGAAGAAGAAGAAGAAGTAGAAGGCAGCCTGCTGGAAAAACCTGTGACGTCACATCTCAGCCTGTACTCAAATGATTTAATGTATGCAGTGTATCAAGCCTGGCTCAGTGTTCAGTCTGTAAATCTATCAGTAAGGTCTTGGAGGTAATAGTCTCTCTCTTTCTCCCTTCGATTCTTTCTCTCTCTATGTGTGTGTGTGTGTGTGTGTTTCCCTCTCTGTCTCCCTCGCATTCTTTCTCTGTTTCTGTGTGTGTCTGTGTGCACACAGAAGAACATTTCTTTGTTATTGAAAACAAACTGTACAGGAGATGCTGGTGGTGAAGCTAACGGGTTTGTTGCAAGGGCAGAACAGTACCAGTGTTGTCTGTCTGTCTGTCTGACTGTCTCTCTCTCTCTCTCTCTCTCTCTCTCTCTCTCCACACTGTTGACACCCAGAAGAAGGACCCCCTCTGGGTTGTACACGCAGAGCACCCAGTGCTGCTAGACCCAACAACCGAGCAACATCAAAATAAGCCGTCTCTCCCATTTACAGCTTAGCGCGTGTGAGGACTCCATCACGTTGGCTCTTCACAGCTGAACTTACCTCTATTGATTGTGTTCGCGGCAGCGTCAGCAAATCTCTGAACAAACACGCGCATCCTCTCAGCTCTCCCTCGGGAGGGGAGGGGGAGAGGTGGGTTTAGGATGGCTGCTGCAACGGGAGGGAAACCTCTGTCCCGCTGCATATATAGGCTACACGAACCAGCAGCGTTAGCTAGTCATTAGCACCTAATTAATTAATAAGCTCCTCTTCCACTGCTAGTGAGATGGGTTAGCTCGGTGTCAAGGCTAGTGTCAGGGTTAGTGGGACGTAAAATTAAGTGTTTCAAGAGAAAGCGGTTATATGTGATGTTTGTTTTAGCCAAATGCCAGAGCACTTAATATAAAGTGGCAAGTGGGGTCAAATACTAATATAGAAGCTAAGCTCAATAGCGGGGTGTCAGTAGAAAAATCCTGGCTTAATTGATTCCTATTCTAAGTGAGCTAAACGTTGGCTATAGTCATTTATCATGACAAAAGTACAACACAAATTCTAACAAAACCTATGTTCCTGTCTAAAACGAGAGCTCACTGCTTATTTATTTTGGAAGGTCCTGGGATTCTTTTTTATGCTGACTTAGACATGTGTGCCACTTGGGTATACACTGACTTTGCCTTCTGCTAGCTCTCGGCTACATGTGCAGTACAGTGTGTGGCAGCAGGACCAGCTAAATCGGCTCCTGAAGGTTGGTGATTTTTCATGTAGGGAGGACTTTGGCTTTCACCTGCCTGTCTGTGTAAACCAACTGCCTGGTGAAGGCCCTGTGCAGTGCAAAGTCACAGACAGGACAGGACAGGAGTTTCACAACCACACCTGGGATCATGGATTCATGGAAACATTTCAGTTAGTCATGCTGGATCGAAGCAAATTAGAGAAATGTAAACTCCCTGAAGCAACCCGACGAAGGTGTATGACCGAAATGTTGTGTGATTAAATAAATCTTGCTTGCAGAATGGGCAGTGTGCAGGAGTTGTAGATTGTGGATCACCTCTAATGCACCTGTATTTTTAAAGGTGTACAAAAGCTCATTGTTCTTTAAAGCATCAAAACAACTTAACAGTGATTTTTGTCACCCAAGTTATACACAGTGCAAGGAAGGTGGACACAGTAGAAGAATATATCATCTCTAATTGGGGTGACATTGTCTCAGAAGGTAAGGGAGTTGACCAGCAATTAGAGGATCGTTGGTTGAACTTTGAACTCCAGTTCATTCTTGCTTGGTCAAAGTGTCCTTCAGTCTAAGCTGCTCCCAATGTGCTGGGTCACACTTAGCATGGCAACCTATCTGCCATTAATGTGTGTGTGTGTGTGTGTGTGTGTGTGTGTGTGTGTGTGTGATTATTCCATCAATGTATTAGTAGTGTGTGTGTGTGTGTGTGTCTGATTATTCCATTGATGCATTAGTGTGTGTGTGTGTGTGTGTGTTATTTTATTGAATTGTGAAATGCTTTGGGTAGCCTACTCTGTTGAGTGTGAGAAAGGGCTTCATAAATGCAGTCTATTTTAATATAAACTTCAGTTGTCAGTCACTTGGAGGAAAACTGTCCTGCTTCTTCTAAAATAAGATAAATGCAATGCACCCAATAGCTATTAATGGGGAAAAAATGGACAATCATTGCTTATGAAAGCAGACTGCCCGCTCTTCCATTGTGCACTGTTATTTGTCATTCTAGATTTTGACACTCTTGTCCTTACTGTGCAAGGAATACACACATTGATAAGGTATACATCCTTAAACATGTGTGCATGGTCAGTTACTTACTCTGACCCACACTACTCTGCTACATGAAATGAACATCAAAGTCATTGGTAAGTTCCATCTTAAACTGCCTGCCTTTCTTCTGTGTACTATTATGGACACAGACAGACAGACAGGCAGACAGACAGACAGATAGATAGATAGATAGATAGATAGATAGATAGATAGATAGATAGATAGATAGATAGATAGATAGATAAATAGATAGATAGACTGATTGATTCTTCATTGTCCCCACAGGCATAATCTTTTTCTCACATCATATCATGTCACAGTTTCAATTGACATGTGTATACATACACTAGATACACTATATACAGGAGAATGGGGGTTCTGTTAAAGTGAAAGTGAGTGTTATTGTGATCACACAACAAACAGTGAACACAACAAAATTCAACTACTGCATTTAAGCCATCACAAGTGTAAGCAGGGGGTGACCATGAGAACAGCACCTAGGGAGCAGTGTGTGGGCACTGTGCCAAGCTCAGGGCACCTCAGTCACGGAGGAGGATGGAGGAGAGCGCTGGTCATTCACTCCTCCCACACACACCTGTCGGTGTGACTTAAACCTGCCACCCTTCCGTTGCAAGGCCAGCTCCTTCACCGCTAGCCCATGACTGCCCCCAAAGTCATGTAACAGGAAAGTCATTGTAAATGTGTTCTAGGGTGTTTTATTTTTCAATGCTCAAGTTCATGTGTTGAGACTCTGTTAATACTATACAAAAGTGCAATGCTATGTAGAGCCTTCTTAGTGTTTTAAAGATAATGATTTGAAAGTGTCTTGCCAAGTGCCGTGAGCACGCTCTTTAAAAGCCATTTGGCCGTAAAGACAAAAGCTGATTAAACTAAAAAGCCAGCTATCAATGTAATTTTGTTTAAGAATAAAAGTTTCACACCATTCACCATTCACAAAAAAACACCCTAAAATGCATTTACACCAGAGTTACACTTTAAAAGGTTTTCAGGACAGTGGTATCAGTTAGCCTGCCTTTGGCTCCCCCTCCTTTGCCCTAAAGTGGGAGGAGTGTTAAATTTACACTACAGAGATCATGACAAAATAAACACTGGCATAGTGTTAAACCAGATTATCTCAGAGTTGATTTAACAGTATAGAATTTGCTGTGTAGATGTTTGTGATATTTAGTAATAGGGCAACCTGGCCTAAGATGGTAGGTAGAGCCATGGTAGTTTATGTCTAAATGAGCAAAGTGGGTATCTGCTCTGGGTTGCATAAATAGGTGTGTCGTTGACATGCTTGGCTGTAGTATCTAATGTTGTGCACTAAAAATAAAAGATGCATGCATAAATAAGAGTTAATTTTCTCCAGAGTGGAGAGTCATAGTATCACGACATTTCCCTTAAATGGGCATGGGAGATTGTCTGAAATGTACATCCATTGCTGCAGAAAAATAAAGCTTTTAAGGCTGATCTTGAAAGGCACTCCCGGCATGACGTAATCTGCTGCAAAGGTGTCAATCCTTATTTCAGAAAGTAAAAACCCCTGCAACACATTTGATCTTACCATTTTCTGAACCAGTTGATAATAATGAGTACACAAATTATCGGACAGACGGCTAAATTTACTGATTTGTGAAACCACCTGTGTTAACTTCAGAGGCAGAAGGAGAACATCGCAGGGTTTTTGACTTAATCGAGCATAGTGTTAGTTCTGGCAGGCCACACAGTTAAGCTAAGTTGTCAGCTGTTGGCCCAGCTGACTGGATCAGCTGGGAGCACAGCTGACCACATTACCTGGTTCATCAGCTGATTACTTTCTGGTGCCTTTTTTTGGTGGAGGTGACACCTACCTGCTATTTAAACTGCTTTAGAAAAATTATTGTCATAATTTCTGTAAAAGGAAAAAGTTGTTTGTCTGTATAGAGTGTGTGAGTCTGAGTGTCTCATTGTGTGCATCTGTGTACTAGTGTATCTTCTGAGACTTAGCAGGAAACCTAATGGGCAACTGTGTTTTCAATACCAAGTATGTGTAGTCTAACTTTAGGGCCATCCTTACATGATAGAGAGTCTGAGTTTCCTGCTTATACAGTAAATATGTCACAAATCCAAATATACACTGATGAATACTGTATATAAGGTAGTTAGAGCAGGAGTGCTGGTCAGAATGGTCAGGAGATGCCTTGTCTAGTGTGACTATTCTCTCAGTGAACGCATTAAATACCTGGTGAACAGAAAGATGTCTCTCGTTTGTTTTTACCTCTTTTTGGGTTTTTGTTTTGCCAGAAGACAACAGTATTTAACTTAATCAATGTCTGTTGTCATTGATGCTTGCTCTGGTCTGTATTTCTTGTGAGGAGATCTTCTTTGCTGCTCTCCCTGCCTCCCTGGTGGTGGTGGTGGTTCCCAGAACAGAGCCATACTGCCAAATTTGACTTGTTTCATAATGAAGGAACACTAAGTAGTTTTTGTCTTCGGTCGCCCTACAGGTTGTAAGCGGAATTGTCTCACATGAAGAACTACAGAGACGGCCAACTCCTCCAAACCTACTTAGTGCGGTTATAGTCCATTGAGGGTAGCAAAGTGAATTCAGAAGTGCCTTTCACCCTGTTACAAGGTAATGAACCACTGAAACAATATTGAAAACATTATTTTAAGGTTGAAAAAAACTACTTAGTGTTGCTTTTTAGAGAAATTATTTTGACTAAAGTGGTGCTGACTGAACTGAAGCCAGGATCGACACCTGTGGTGGGTTTGCACTGCTGTCTCTCTCTCCCACAGCTTTTTGAATTAAGTTTTTGTGCTTGTTCACCACACCGCATTATCCTGATTGATTACACTGTTATTTTCCTAATCCAGCACTAACTGTAATTCACTCTTCTAACTTCTTAAGATTATTTGCATGTAATAAATCTAATTTTGGTAAATGGAGCACTGCATGTGGCCTTCTCTTTCATGGTTCATCGCCCTGAACCTCCCCAACACACACACACACACACAATGCATTCACATACCATCACAGTCGTTGTTTTTCTTCTTCTCTTTTAAACCATATAGATGCACACACGCACACACACGTACACATACATACCTTTGACTCCACTCAAGGGTCATACAGACAGACAGGCAGGCAGACAGACAGACTGATTGACAGACAGACAGACACAGAAAGGGGTGGAGAGAGAGGGGAGCTCACAGTGCCTTGAAAACAAACACGACTAATAATAGTTATAGTCATCCACAGTGAAGCCCCCAGCCCCCACCCAACACACCAACAAATACACACACACACACACACAGACCAGCGGCTTCCCTCCCACTGCAAACTGGTGAGACTCGAGGCTGCAGGGCCTCTTCCTGAGGCTGCATTGCTCACTGCACCACACACAGCCCAGCACTGCCCTCTGAAAGACCAGCAGAGTTCGAGGCCACACAGTCAGAGGCCATCGAGTCCGAGTCCGAGGCCAGGCAGAAAAGTAAAGGGCTGTGTCACTCTTTCCATGCTGCTCGCTAGACGGGTGAATCACCTAAGTGGTGTGTGGGTGGGGGGTGGGGGTAGGGGTAGGCTGTCGCTGGATGGATGAGGGTGGGGGGTGGGGGTTGGTAGGGGGGGGGCAGGGGGTAGTCAGCTAAATATAGACATATTGAATCATGGGTAGGCAGCTCTTAATTGTTTCATGTTAATAAAACTCAGGGCTCCGGTGGAGTCAGGGGCGTCCCCCTGGGGCGGAATATATCGGCAGCCATTATGGTATTAATAGGAGAGACCGCAACGTCATTGTCCAAGAAGTCATTCCAGGTCCGTTTAGAATTTTTTATTATTATTTTTTTTATTTTTTCAATGCCAGCCATCTTTCAGCCAAATTCAATTCATGCTGTAACTACTACTGTTCAGAGTGGTGCTGGAATGGTGTCTCTATCTGGGAAAAAAGAAAGCCCTAGGAGGAGGAGTAGAGTGTGGCCCAGCTATCAGAAATCTGATGCTCTAATACAGTGTTTCTCAACGTGGACCACTTCCCC
>CM059281.1:11195125-11197625 GCA_030347295.1 Setipinna tenuifilis
CTAATGCACACATGCAGGCAGACACACACAAACACACACACACACACACGCACACACACATACACACACATACAAACGTACACACACACACACACACACAAACAGAATGCATTCGCATGCCATCACATTGTTTCTCTTGTTCTCTCTTAAACCACACACACACACACACACACACACACACACACACACACACACACACACACACATACTTGACTCCACTAAAGAGTCACACAGACAAACAGATCGATTGACAGACAGACAGACACAGAAAGAGAGGTGAGCTCCCAGTGCTCTGAAAACAGACATTACTAATCATAGTTATAGTCATCCACAGGGGAACCCCCCCACACACACACGCACCAACAAATACACATACACAAACATGAACATACATACACACACCCAGACACACACACACACACACAAACACACATACATACACACATGAACACACAAACACAGATACACACACATAAACAAATGAACACACGAACACACACACATACACATACACACACATACACACGAACATACATACAGTACACACACACAAACACACACACATATAAACATACACACACACACACACACACACACAAACACACACACACATAAACATACACACACACACACACACACACAGCCCCACATGTTTATGGCTGTAATGGTGTAAGCCCAGCTGGATGCCCGTATGCTGGGGTGATGAACAGACGCAGGCCCCCCTGCCCATCCCCCTCTCACCACACGGCCCAAATGGACGCTAATTGACCCTGATGAGGCCAGGACCTGGCAGGCCATGTGTACTGTGTACCTGCCCAGTTTTCTTCCCTCTCTTTCTCTCCCTTTCCCTCCCTTTCCCTCTCTATCCCTCTCCGTCTCTCTCCCTCTCTCCCTGTCTCTCTGTCACATACTGTACATCCAGACATCCAGACACTATACTGTGTACCTGCCCAGTTTCTCTCTCTCTTTCTCTCCCTTTCCCTCTCTCGCTACCCCTCTTCCTCTCTCTCTCCCTCTCTCTGTCTCTCTCTCACATACATACAGACATCCAGACACTGTACTGTGTACCTGGCCAGTTTCTCTCACTCTCTTTCTCTCCCTTTCCCTCTCTTTCCCTCCCTTTCTCTTTTTTTTCTCCCGTCCTCTCGCTCTCTTCCCCTCCCTTTCTCTCTCTTTCTCTCCCTTCCTCTCTCTCTCTCTCTCTCCCTCTCTCTCTCTCTCTCTCTCTCACACACACACACACACATACCGACCAATGCTGTCTTTCTGTCTCGTGCTCTTTAACAGTTTTTGCCCAGTCTCTCTTTCTCCATCTCTCTCTCCAAGACACCAAGACACATCCAAGACACATCTCTCATGCTCTAACATTTTTTGCCTTCGCTCTCTCTCTCTCTCTCTCTCTCTCTCTCTCTCTCTCTCTCTCTCTCTCTCTGACTCTCTCCCTCTCTCTGTTAACCTTTTTCTCATACACAGACATCTCTGTCTCTTTGCTCTCTGTCTCTGTCTCTGTTTCTCTCACTCTCTTTTTTTCTCCCTCTCTACTCCCTCTCTCTCAGTCACTCACTTACTTAATTACCTTGCCCTGCCAATTACTGCCATTATCATTACCGCCATCGGATTGTCCACAGCCATCCTTGCCCATCTCCTCCAGAGTCTCTCCCGCCATCCTCCCTTTATGGACGAGAGGAGAGAGAGAGAGAGAGAGAGAGAGGGTGTGTATCATGCCATCCTCCCTTCATGGATGAGTGTGAGTGGAGAGAGAGAGAGAGAGAGAGAGAGAGGGAGAGAAATTCTGAGACGCCACAAAGATGGCTGCTTCACAATATATCAAGTTGTGTATCTGCTTGTTCTCCTTCGTGACTATTCTGTCCACATGTCTTTCTCCTCTCTCTCTCTCTGTCTCTCTCTATCTCTCTCTCTCTGTCTGTCTCTGTCTCTCTCTCTCTGCCCATCTTTCTCTCTCTGTCTCTCTTTCTTGTCTCTCTGTCTCTCTGTCTCGCTTTCTCTCTCTCTCTCTCTCTGTCTCTCTCTCTCCTTCTTTGGGTTTTTCTTTGTGATTTCTTTCATTCGTTCTTTCTTTCATTCTTACGTTCCTTCTTTTCGTTCTTCTTTTCTTCCCCAGGGGATGAGGGCTTGTCTGTGGTTGATAGATTGCCCCAGGCTGCTACATATCTCTGCGCCCTCAGGAAATCTTTGGGGGGGTGATGAGGAGAGGGGAGGAGAGGGGGGGGTGGGATGGGGAGGGGTGGGTGGGTATAGTCAGCCTCAGATGGGATTTCTAGTGCATGTTGGTGTGTGTGTGTGTGTGTGTGTGTGTGTGTGTGTGTGTGTGTGTGCATATGCATGTTGGTGTGTGATGAGATTTCTAGTGCCACAGAGACAACGCCTGTGTCTCACTCATTCATTACAGCACATACCAGAGCACACTGTACACTATACTGCACACATACTGTACTTACACATTATCTACACCAATGCTGCTTTCACACTGCATACTCAG
>CM059281.1:11215125-11235125 GCA_030347295.1 Setipinna tenuifilis
ATGTAAGTCAGTCACTGACATTGGTTCATTTGGTGTTAGACTTCTCACACATAATCCTGAAATGTGCACCATCAGCATCAGGTTTGCACACCGAACCCAAGATGTGTCCTTTTCAGGTGTTGATAGCAGGAAATCATCTGAATAATCTACTTAATTCTCACACTGTAAAACCGAATTGTCAATACAACTCAAAACTTTTGATGTAACTGATTACGTCAATAGTTTTGAGTACATTAGCTATATATTTTAATTAAAGTTAACTTTAAAAGTTTAAGTACAAGTTCATGTATTTAAACTTTTAAAGTTAACTTTAATTAAAATATACAGTTAATGTACTCAAGACTATTGATGTAATCAGTTACATCAAAAGTTTTGAGTTGTATTGACTTATCCGGGTTTACAGTGCAATCTCACACACAAGTGCACACACACACACACACACACACACACACCACACACACACACAAGGGATGGAAATTCGACCAAGCCAAATGCTGGTAAAAAACTTGACAGTGGCTGGTCAATTTTGGACACAAATTAAAAATGTACTATTAAGTGGCTGGTGAACTTCATCATTTATTTGTGAATGGCTGGTAAAATTTCATTTCACCCCCTGGCACACACACACACACACCCACACAATGACTGGTAAAAGTTCACAAAATTTCAACCCCTGACACACACACACACACACACACACACACACACACACACACACACACACACACACACGTATTCATAAGTTACCCCTCCACCTCCCCTCACCGTCTACCAGTATCAGCATCTGAACACCATCCGTCCATCAACAGGCCAGTAAGGAACCCCCTTTACATCCCACCATCATAGCAGCCATAGGAGATGATGAAGACGAAGACACACTCACACACTCACACACTTCCCAGCCCACTACAGCACCAACACGACCACCACCAGCTCACTTATTAACTCCGCAAGTCCATCCATTGTTTTTATAGCTTAATTAAGTTTTATAGCTGGATGTCTCTGTGCCGTTAAAACGCCTCCACACACGCACACGAATGTGCCACCAGTGCAGAGAGAGAGAGAGAGTTACTGTAGCCCTGCATATTAAAGGAAGAAGAGCAATAGAGAAGAGGAGTGAAGAAAAAATCATTACACACTCTCATTTACTCTCTCTTTCTCTCGCTAGCTAGCTCTATTTTTTTTTATTCTATCGCTCTCTCTCTCTCTCTCCCTTCTCTCCTCATTTTCTCTCTTATTTTTTCTGTTTCTCTCTCAATTTCTCTCTCTTTTGTTCTTTTATTCTCACTGCATTTCTTTCTTCTTCTCTCTCATATCCTTTCTGGGCTTCCCCTACTATATTTCGCTCTCATTTTCATCATTTTCATTTACTGGCTCTCTATCCTTTCTCTCTCTTTCTCTCTCTGTCTCTATCACTAACTCATTCTTTTTCCTATTCCCTTCTCTTTCTCCCTCTCCCCCCCCTCTATCTCTTGCTCGCTCCCTCTCTCTCTCTCTCTCTCTCTCTGTATCTATCTCTTTGTCTCTCTCTCTCTCTCTCTGTCTGTCTGTCTGTCTGTCTGTCTCTCTCTCTCTCTCTGTATCACTTACTCACTTCTTTTTTCCTATTCCCTTCCTTCTCCCCGTTCTCCACTCTGTCTCTCTCTCTCTTTCTCTCTTTCTTTCCCTCTCCCTCTGTCTCGCTCTCTCTCTCTCTCTCTCTCTCTCTTCCCTCTCTCTCCCTTCCCTTCTATTCTCCCTGAAAGTGAGGCTGCGTTTTTAGTGGGATATGAAACTAAATGGGGCCCATTATGGGGCTTGGCTGAGGACAGAGACAGACAGAGAGAGAGAGAGGTTCTAGGCTTTAGGCTTTAGGCTTTGGGCTGCAGCATCCTGCTCTGCCCATTGATTTGGCCAGCACGCTCTGGGCCCTGGAGGCAATTTGCTAACGCTCACACACTCAGACTCTCCACCTGTTCGCTTGTGCTTGTCAGGCCCTCCTGCCACTGCCTCCAATGGCTATTACTCTTCTAAGCTGCAACTAGTTGTGTCTTTTTCCTCTTTCTTCCATTCTTTCTTTCTTTATTTTTCTTTCCTTCCTCCTGTTTTTTCTCTTAATTCTTTCGTTTATTTCACACTCATGTCTTCCTCCATCCACACAAATGGAGGTTGAATTTGACTTTTAAAGAGTCTTTTTTTCTTCCTTTTTCTTTTTTAAAGGAAAAACTTTGGAGGCGAAACTGTTCCCTTTTCTTGGGTAAACAGCTGGTGCCTTAAGATGCAGTAATGAGAACGTGATTGGAGTCCTGGATTGGATTCCTGGATTGGATGCAAAGTTTGAAGGGGCATTTAAGAAATCTTCCTTGTTGTCATGTGTGTGAGTGTGTGTGTGTGTGTGTGTGTGTGTGTGTGTGTGTGTGTGTGTGTGTGTGTGTGTGTGTGTGTGTGTGTGTGCATGCATGGATGCATATGTGTGTGTTAGTGTTCATATTTTAACCGTGTAAACGAAGTTGTAAAGTTTTTTGTGTGTATACCAGTGCATGTACAGTACACCACCACACACCAACAAAGACTCCACTACCAGGCCATAACACAATAGTGACCATTTCCTTCAAAAAGAGTTTGAAGGGGCGCTTAAGAAATCTTCCTTGTTGTTGTCTTTCCTTGTTTGGATAAGAATAAACTGGATAAATTACTAAAAGATTCCTTTCATACGGTTTAAATGGGCACACTAATAGATTCTATTACTTTGTATTCCTTCCTCCTCTCCCTTGTTTTCCCAGAGGCTTGGTGTTGGCTAATTCTCAGCAGTGTTCTCCTTCAGATTTAAGAGAGGCCTGATCGACAGGCAGTTTGGCCCAGTGGATTCCGACATCAGAGACGTCAACATACACAGCTGCAGCCGAGTGCAGGCAGAGAATTACTGATTAGACACACCGCAACTGCAACAAGGCCAAATTACCCCTGTACAAAAAAAATCAACAAAACAAAACACGTCATAAGTCCCACACCTGTTGCTTGTTCATCACTAAAAATCCAGGGGACTCCTTCAAGCCGGTACTAGAAACAAAAATAAGTGGTGCCAACCAGGACTGGAGAAGGTATCCCACAAATTCAAATGAATTATGGTTCATAAACAACATTTTGGAAATGGACCCCCCCAAAGGAATGACTAATGGCTCTCTATGCTGCTTCAGGGAAATTAAGAACACGGGTGGTGTAAGCAATTCACTCATTTAAATAAATTATGTTTTCGCAAACAATGTTTCAGTGGAGAAGGCCTGAAAGCACGAGTTGGAGGATGTTCTGCCTCTGGGAGATTCAAATCCACCTTATCTACAGTAAGTATTACTCATCTTTTCCCCTTATTCTCCTCTGTTCTCCTAGCTGCTCTGGTAAGCTCACATAAGTAAGACCAGAGGACCATCATTCACACAAGTGCACTTATTAAGTGCACTTTACGTCCCACTCCATGTGTACTTGTCTTGTATATTATGTCCTACTTGTATATTGTCGTACTTGTATATTTTGTCCCACCTGTATATTCTGTGCCTATATGTATGTGTATTATTTTCTATATTAGATGCCTATATATATGTATATTGTTGTGTCTATATATAAGTATTTCTATTTTATATGTGTCTACTGTATTGTATTGTATTGTATTGTATTGTATTGTATTGCACTACATTGTCTATTATATTATACTGTATGTATACTACTACATGTCTATGTGTTGAATGCAAATTCATTGTATATCTAATTATACTTGGCCAATAAAACTGATGATTCTGGTTATGGTTCTGATTCTGAAGGTGTTTGCTGTGGACGTTTCAGCACCACGGCCAGCAACCAAGCCAAACACATGCAGATCAGAACTCAACATCAAGCCAAAAGTGCACCCTTATCAGCTGTAGACATCAAGGCAAACATGCAGACTTATCAGTCAAGAAGGCAACCTAGTGAAGCAGGATGTGTATGAGTTTATAAGGAAGGAAGGCAGACATAGAAATAAAGGTTTCTGAAATCACAGAATGATATGTACATATACATCTGACAGTCTGAAGAGTGGTAACATTTAAGGTATTCAGAGGTTTCCACACATATAAGTGTTGACCAAGAACATGTCTGCCCTACAAAGCCTAAAAACAGTAACTGCATATTTCGTCAAAACTGACTTGACTGGAAATTGACTTTATAACACCTCATTTATCTTGTAATTAAATCTCTTGCTTCTTCCTATTAAAAAAGTACATAAAAGCTTCACATTACATTACATTACACTTAGCAGATGCTTTTATCCTAAGCGACTTACAAAAGGAGGACATAAGCCAACAATAACCACACCACTATTATACCTACTACATGTTTAAGTATTACTTTAAAGGCATTTTTTTCACAGTTTCAATGTTCATGCAGTTACTGCACTTTGCCTTTGTAGGGCAGATGTGTGTGTGTGTGTGCTCTTGTGGACATCCCACTGCTGCAGTGACCATTAGTGAGGAGTAAACGTCATTACACCTTCTCTCTCATTTACTCTCACTGTCCTTCTCTCCCTTTTTTCCTCCCCTTCAACAAAAGTTTCCCCTTCTCTCACCCTTTTTTTCAAGCATGCCAGTTGTGCCACTCGACAACTTGCTGAAGGAATGCGAACGGATGGCGATTAAAAAACTTTTGTTGGCAAAAGTTGGCTCGACGATCTGCATGGTTGTTGGCATCTGTTGTGTGTTTTTTGTTTCGCTGGAGTTAATTAAACAAACGTTTTATGAGGCGTTGTGAACAAACAATTCGCTCCAGCGGCCCTCCAGGCTGTCATGAGAACAGCTCAGAAGTGATGGGGAAGTAAAAAGGCATAAACATCGCGGCTATCAGACGTTTCACTTTAACATTAAAAGGTGTGAATAGTTCTGATTTCAACAAGTCTCTTGTTGTTTGTGAATAATTTCTTCTTCTCTTAATCTCTCTCTCTCTCTCTCATTTATTTTCAATTCATTAGCATCACTGTTAAAAAAAAACACAGTGTTGCCAAAGTATGGAGAACAGTGGAACATCACATGCATTTGTATAATAATATCTGAAGTATTAGCAAAAGTTACTTCACGTGCATCTCTCTCTCTCTCTCTCTCTCTCTCTCTCTCTCTCTCACACACACACACACACACACACACACACGCACACACGCACACACACACACACGTGCACACATGAATACTCTTCTTCTTACTCCCTTCATGTCTCTCTCTCATTCACACACAAACACACACACACACACACACACACACACACATCTGATGGAAGTATATCACAGTAATAGTTAGGTCTGACCAACCACAAAATGTTCTGTACAATAAATTGCACTACATTGTTGGTTAAGGGTAGACATGGCATCTCCTTCTCCAGATTGCTAGACTGCCTATTATGGTGGAGATTGAGGAGTACTGGCAAGTCTTTTTAAATTGTCTGCAGTCCACGCATGGCAAGCCTAACACACACACACAAACACACACACACACGCAGGCACCTCTTTGCTCCCTCATTTTCTCCGATGTAGTTCAGGCTTATGGTTCAGGCACTCAACGCTGACTCACTTTATTATCTGTTATCAGTAGAAAAGTTGGGAACAACTTTAAACAGAAAAAATGTATCAGATGAAGGTCGGAGGGGAGTGATTCCGTCAGTAAGCGGCTGAGGGAACCTGAGGGAACGCAACGAGTTTGAAAATAAGATATACGGAGCAATCCGCTTATAGAGATCGCATCTGCCCGGGTGAAATTGAGCACCGTAATAACACGGTGCCCTATATATAACGTATATAATACCATTTTAAACGATTTTAATATTTCTCTTTATCCGTCATGATCGTGAAGATTTTTATTTACCTATCAACATAACTGTAGGCTATATAAACATCGTAGTAAAATATATTTCCTCCGTGGATGTAAAATAATAAAAATGCTTTCTACATGTCTCATTCTTCTCAACTGACACTTTAAACCACCAGCCTCAGCTTGTTCCTTTATTTTTTTTAAAACAACAATGTAGTATAGGTGAAATGAAATACCAAGTTTAGATGCTGTATAGTTGTTACGTGCTTATCATAAAGCAACTGTGTCTGGCTGTTGCTCATACCTGTGTTGATGGTGGAAGAGGCAGGCAGGGAGGGAGGCAGGCAGGGAGGGAGGGAGAGAGGGAGGGAGAGGGCACACAGTCAGGGAAAGGCTTTATTTTTTATCTTTAATTCATTTATTTTTTATCTTTTATCTTTTATGTTTAACTGTTGCTTTCTGATTTACTCTATCTTTTTTAGTTATCTTACACATATTTTAAAGTCATTTTATCTGTTATCTTTTATGCTTTTATATTGTCCTTTGCTTTTATTTTTGTTAAGCACATTGAACTGCCTTTGTGTATGAAATGCGCTATACAAATAAATTTGACTTGACTTGACTTGACTAATAGGCAAGTTTAAGATGAACTTCAACCGACCTTGTGCAACTTGAACTAGAGCTGCTGGTGTGAATGCAGGGGCAGGGATACGAACGCTGCTATAAAAATTGGAAACTTTCGACTACCTGAACATGTGACAAAACATGGCTGGTCTTGTGGCATTTGCCTTCTTTGTCTGCGACGAAATGGAGGAAATTTTAAAATACCACTGACTTTTGATGAAAATCAACAATAAAGGTGATCAGTTTTTCTTACCTGATGTTATAGGGAACTTTGCCAATCAGGGCAAAGTCCTGATGTCATGGAGGTGGTTTTCAGAGGTGTCAATGCCGGGTTCAGAAAGTAAAAAAAACCCTGCCACAAATTTGATCCAACCAGCTCTGAATCAGCTGATCGTAATGAGCACTCAAGACAGGTAGATCAGCTTACTCAGTGAAGTCACCTGTGTTGAAAGGAAAACATGGCAGGGTTTTTATTTTTCTGAATCTGGGATTGACACCTGTGATGGTTCCATGTTGGAGCAGTGAGTGAGTGGAGAGCAACTGCTCAACTGCTCTGCAGACACCTTGCTCAAGGTCACATGACATGGAATGTGGAGCAGCAGCGGTCCTACAGTGTTTTACTCCCTGGGCGAGACCCCCTCTGATATTGTTATTGTTTTGATATTGTTCTTTATTTTGTTTGGACTGCTCCTGCAGTTTTGTGTTGTGTACCTGTATGTGTAATTTGCCATTCTTACAGAGTCTTTATTTTTCTCTCTTTATTTAGATTTCTTATACCTATCTAACACCATAAACATTTGCCATTCTTTCACACTGACATTATTTTTCTCTTTATTAAGATTTAATAAACCTCAAACATACGTATTGTGTATCTCGTTTTATGAATGATACAGAGTACAGACCTCAGGGAACCTTTGTCACACACAAACATACATACATGCATTCACACACACACAAGCACACACACATTCACAAACACTCTGTCATACACACATACTCCTATGTGTCAGAAAAGTTGTTTCATACAATACGCATCGTAGCATCCTTGCGTCATGCTTGCTTCGACTATGAATCGGCCCTTACAACGTCGTGGTCCCCCGATCCCAAAATGTATAGTTTACCCACCTCTTTTTTTACCACTACACCCCTGGCCGAGACAGACTCTCTGAGCGCCAACACCCCCACACAGTGATATGATACACAGAGCTACTTTTTTTCCCCAAACACTCATGGTGACCCCTACGAAATGGGTCGCCCCTGTGCGGCTGCCCTGTTCGTCCGTCGTCCGTCTAAAACCGCTACTAGATGTGGAGACAAAACCACTCCTATATCCAGGTCATCATGTTAATAAATGTTAACCAGCATGCATGACGTTTACTCAGCCCTGCACAGTGCTGTGTGTATCTTGAATTCACCTATTAGGTCATATGCAGGCAGGGAAGCCGGCAACAAGCAGGCAGCCAGGGAGACAAAAGGCAGGCAGGCAGGCAGGCAGGCAAAGCAGGTGGTACACAGTGAAGTAAATCCAAATGGTTCGCAATCTTAAACAAGGGGGTTAATCAAATTGTGTAAAGTCCAAGTTACGATACAGGTTCCACAAGGGGTGAAATCAAAGCATTCTATGTTTTTTCAAAGTATTCTACATTTCAACTAAATGCACTTTCAATGTTAAAGAAACAAAATATCCTCAGATATTTTTTATTTTTTTGCATTTAAAGAATCATTTGGCAGTGAGAACAGATCAGACAACCTAACAAACTGCTTAGAGAGAGCCAAACAGGTGCAGCACTGAAAACCTGGGCATCCCTTAGACCCCAATGTGCAGTTTACCTTTACTCAAAAAGACAAAAAACAGGAACAGGTGCTAATGAGGAACACAGAAACAAAACAAATGGGAGTACGGCATCTGTGCTGGCAAGCACCCTTGTCTTGGTGATGGATCATGTGCGGTCACTTAATGCCTCCTTAAATGGAACCCGGGGTGAGCTAAAGACGCTGAAGACACTGGCAGCTATAGCCTCGGGCAGAACAGTGTTACAAGTCTCCACTGGCTGGATTGAACGATTTTTTTTTTTATTTCACATGAAAAGTTTCAGCCTAATTTATTTTCCACTTTGGTTTGGTTCATGAAGATTCAGGCTGATGGTGTGCCTGCTGGGTACTGCTGTACCTGATGCACCTCCACTGGTGCCTGTGTGCAAGTGTGTTCTCTGGGCATAGGAGAGGTGTTCAGAAAAGCACACTTGCACAAAGACTTACATTTTTTAAGACTTCACGTTTTAAAGAGTTTATTGTCTGTGAAGCAAGGAGAGAGAGAAAGAGAAAAAGAGAGAGAGAGAGACAGAGAGTTTGTGTGTGTGTGTGTGTGTGTGTGTGTGTGAGTATGTGTGTGTGTGTGTGTGTGTGTGTATGTGTGTGTGTGTGTGTGTGTGTGTGTGTGTGTGTGTGTTTGTGTGTGTGTGTGTGTGTGTGTGTGTGTGTGTGTGTGTTTGTGTGTGTTTGTGTGTGTGTGTGTTTGGGAATCACAAGGGACCATTCAGGATTTAGGCCTGTCAGGGAGTATAGATCCAGGAAGAGCTCCCTCTCTCCTTGACTGACAGCTGCATTCTCAGCCACTGCCATTGACTGGTTTGCAGTTCAAATGATCTGGAACAGTTAGCAGTGTTAAGGAAAAGTAGATGAAGGAAAAATTCCCATCTTGACATGTATTTTTAGGGCAATATCCATGTATACGAAAACCGTGGTAAAAAAGAAGTATGTTGCCAATCACAAACATTACTGCCAAAAATATAAACATACAGACTGCACTAGATTAGGAGCATATGTGATCTGCAAATTTGTGCCAGAACTGCAACCAAAAAATCAGGGAGTGCAAACAAGAAAGCTGGAGTCATAACCAAAAAACTGACAAACAAAACTGAGAAAGATGTGAAACAAAAATAAAAGGCTTCCAAAGAGGTAAAGATTGATATTTTACACTGTTACATTGTTTACATTGATTCCAGCGATGCAGCCCACTCACAGCATAATGATATGGGGTGTAGAACCTGCAGACATCACTTAGTATGGTTACATGCAGAGTTGTATAAAGTAGAAGTAGAAGTACTGTTTTGGATGTAATTACAACACTGGTAGTATGGTATTATGCAGTTGCAACTGCGTAGTACTGTACTACTTTTGTTGTAATTACATCCAAAACAGTACTTCTACTTCTACTTTATACAACTTTGGTTACATGCACAGAAAAATCTGATTAAAGCTTTTTATCGGAATATTTAGAATTGTAAAAATATATAATTTTTACTTGACAAGTGAACATGCAAAAATCTGATTTGAGCCAGGTTTCTCGAGTTACATAACAATTTCTAACCAGAGTAAGGTGAACTAGAAAAGCACTTAGAGAGGGCAATGCCTCAGGCAGTTCAATTCCCCCCTCCCTTTTTTAAATTTCATCAATCAGATTTCCCATGTTAATGTTCCACCCAAAAATAATCACCTTGAGGCAGTGACATACTGTCAAAATTTCACAACGGGGTGTTCATGAATTTTTGAGTTATTTTGCTAACAAACAAACAAACAAACAGACAGACAGACAGACAGACACAGACAGACAGACAGACAGACAGACAGACAGACAGACAGACAAACCCAGCAAAAGCATAAACTCCTTGGCAGAGGCAGAGTTGTATAAAGTAGAAGTAGAAGTACTGTTTTGGATGTAATTACAACACTGGTAGTATGGTATTATGCAGTTGCAACTGCGTAGTACCATACTACTTGTGTTGTAATTACATCCAAAACAGTACTTCTACTTCTACTTTATACAACTCTGGGCAGTGGTAATAATCAGACTGAAGTCTGACTGTTTGTTTGCATGTAACCGCACTGACTGACTGCCACTTCAGAGTACAGAGACACACACACAGTGGGGACCCGACTTGCCAGAGGCAATGTGCTGTTCATGAGACTGTGTTATGTGAGATTGTATATCTGTGATACTTCACTGATTACAGGAGGGACTACAGTATGACCCAAGCACCATCTCTGGTCAACAAGACATGAGTTATTCAGCATGATAACAAAAAAAACATATACTCTTCTCGGTATACATAAAAGCACAAAGACACAAAAGAGGCAGTTACTTGATTTAATAATGTGGTTTTTATTCAGTCAGAACTATTTTTTGTTTGTTTGTTTGTTGTGAGGTTGTCCTTCCAAGGCAAACAGCCAAACACATACTTAAACAGAACATGGGTTCTGGAGTTAGAAAATGGGTATGAATTAAAATGTGGTCACTGTCAACTAAAGTGTAAAACATACAGAAGTAGATTCTCTCCATAGTGGTCTTGTCATATGCTACAAGATGGTAAACACTCTGGCAAGAAACTACCTTCATAGAGACTTTGGCTGCATTGGCTTTGTAACATGGTTGAATGCCCTCTGAACAGGAGGTTGGAGACATCAAGAGTTCATTTCTTGAATTAGGTTCAGCTAAAAACCATTGAACAAAACCTTGTGTCCATTCCAATATGGAAAAAAATAAGACGACTAAATCAAATAAATGTAACTCCATATGAATTCATCAACGACATGTAAAAGTGCTATATCAAAATCAGTTCTCACCTTCAAGGATGTACATAAATCTCATCCCCCCTTCACGTGCTTCAAATAGAAATGTGCCCAAAATGTCACAGATGCCCCTGACCTTTCTTGCCTCTGAGAACACAGAGGGGATTGTGGGAAAGCATTGGTCCTCCAGTGTGCATCCAGATTAAAGGGTTTCCAGATGAGAGACGATTTTTTTTTCTTTACTTTGAGCTTCGTATAAGGCCATATCCTATTACTCTTCAGAAGATCTGAGGCCCAGAGATGCCCCAAGGCCATACAAAACTAGGAACACGTGTGGAGAGAGGAAAGGTTCAAAGGAGAAGCTCCAACTCAAGTTTCTACTCAAGCTTAGCTCATCACAGCTCAGCTCAGTTCAGTTCAGCTCCAGCAGAATTCCTATGTTCCTGAAGATTAGTTTCATCAGTGACTTCACGTCCAACCAGGAAATGAACACAAGGGCTTCTGGGAGTTGAAGTTCTTTCTCAGGGTCATGGACACCAGCTAGTAAGTGGGTACAGCCTACAGTGGACAGTCTTGAATCTGCGAGAAGGAAATAAGACACAAACACAAACATATGTTTTTCCTACTACTTCAAACCTTCAAACCATCTGTTTAATTCTATAACAGTAACAGTAAAACCAAAGCGCTTTCTGTAAATTCATAGAAGTGAGTCATAACCACCTAAGCCAACCGGCAGACCTCAAGACATGCTGGTGGTAACCCCAAGTGATGCCCGAGGCAGGGAACATGAGAGAAGGAGAGCGCAGTGAGAATATAAAGAGCTCTGGCCATGAAGAGTGTGTGTGTGAGAGAGAGAGAGATACGAGTGGACATATTTATTGGGATTCAGTGTTACCCTCCTGCCTGGCTTTTTGACTGTCTGTTAATGTCAGAGCAGCATTGAACTGCCTGCAAAGACGCCCAGTGTGTAGAACAAGAACACTGAAAACAGGTCGGACAAAGGCACCTCTGCTGTTAACCATGAAGAAAGAAAGGGAAAGAAAGAAAGGAAGAAAGAGAAAGAAAGAAAGAAAGAAAGAAAGAAAGAAAGAAAGAAAGAAAGAAAGAAAGAAAAAAGAAAAAGAAAGAAAGGAAGAAAGAGAAAGAACGAAAGAAAGAAAGAAAGAAAGAAGGAAAAGAAGAAATAAAAGGAAGAGAAAGCAGGGAACAACATTAAGTCTCCCAAGGATACTGTAAATTTTATTTCATAGATTGCTCTATGTAAACATAGTTCCACACGAGTCACATGAATTGCAAATTTTATTAGACAGAGGAAATAGTGAAGGATATGAATATGTGTGTGTGTGTGTGCATGTGTGTGTGTGTGTGTGCGTGTGTGTGTGTGTGTGTGTGCGTGTGTGTGTGCATGTGTGCGTGTGTGTGTGTGTGTGTGTGTGTGTGTGTGTGTGCACGTGTGTGTGTGTCAGAGAGAGACAGCAAGAGAGAGAGAGAGAGAGACAACAACAGAGAGAAAAATAGAGAAAGAAACGCAGAGAAAGTGTGGGAGAGAAAGACTAGAGAGTCAGAGAGGCCAAGAGAGAACGAGAACGACAAAGAACAAAAGACAGTGGGGGTAAAGAGAAAGAAAGAAAGAAACGACAGAAACACGAAAGAGAATAAGGTCGGATTGGATTAGATTAGATGGCTGTGTGTGCTCTGCAGCAGTGGCAGATCTACATGATTTATGGATCTTGGAGCTTTGAGGGCCCTAATGGAGACTAGGAGTGTGTAGGAGTGTGTAGGAGTGTGTAGGAGTGTGTAGAAGTGTGTGGAGTGTGTAGGAGTGTGGGAGTGGGGACGTGTGGCTGACCTTGAGGGATCCTGCTCCTTGGAAAAGGCTCCCTTCATCTCGATGCTGTTCATCTTGTTCTCAAACAGCCCGTAGCTCAGGGTTACCTTTTACAGTGGAGAAACACAGTGAGAAGGCAATATTATTATTATAATCATAACAATAAGTGCATACGTGTGCATGTGTGTCGGTGGATAAGCACACACACACAAGCGTATGCTCACACACACACACACACACACACACACACACACACATGTGCACATGCACACACACACACACACACACACACATACACACACACACACACACACACACACCTGGGATGGAAATTGGCACCAGCCTCTAGTCAAATGCTGGGTACAATATGAAAGTGACTGGTAGAGTTTGAACAAAAAAAACATTTTTTAGAGGCTAGTGAAATGTATTATTTATTTGTCAGTGGCAAGTAAAGGTTTACATTTTGCAAAGTTAATGTCCACCCCTGGCACACACACACACACACACACACACACACACACACACACACACACACACACACACACACACACACACACGCACACACACACACACATGCATACACACATCCACAGAAGTGCACACACAGACACACACACAGTTACATGTGCCTATGCAAAAGCACAGAAGCACACCCCTCCACACACACACACACACACACACACAAACACACACACATACACAAGCATGCAAAGACATACACATACACCATCCTACAAAAATAAATGTGGTATGAATACAATGACCGAACAAGTACTGGAGCCAATGCAGAGGAGAGTGATTGTAAACGTGTGAACGTGTGAATGACTTATCCCCTCTGCTCTGAGGAGAACTACAGAAAGGCAGCAGATGGTGTAAAACTGACTGACTAGGGGGTAAAAACCCCCAAATTTATGAGCGCTTAATATTTGACAGCTACTCAGCTTGTCTCTGCTCACTTTAAAAAATCCGCTCTCCTGCCCTGCTAATTACCTTGCTGCTGACATGTGCTCGTTAACTTGCGGAAGATTGAACAATCTTTTTAAAAAGTTCATTGGAATGAGTGAGCAGGCTAACGAGAAGTTAATGAATGCACTCAGGTAGGTTCCTCTGAGGGGAGGAAAAGATGTGGATGAATGGGTTGCTTGCTAATTAGCCCCCTTTCAAATTTATGAGTTATGCTGCAGAAAAGAACTGATTGAACTGTGTACTGTATGACAAAGTCGACATAAGCATGTTATTGATGCGTTATTAAGACTCTTCTCTTCCGAGGCCGCTAGCCCCCTTCAACTTATGAGTTATGATGATCCAGAAAGAACAGCTTCAACTGTATGACAAAGTTGACATGAGAATGTTATTGATGTGTTATTAAGACTCGTCTCTTCCCAAGACTGCTTCCCTTCTCTTCTAAGACTACTTCTCTTCCTGTATGACAAAGTTGACATAAGCACGTTATTGATGCATTATTAAGACTCTTCTCTTCCGAGACTGCTTCCCTCCTAATAAAACTAACAACCACTAAACTAACTCTCTCCTTAGGTGTCTCATACTTGTATAATTCTCCTTGTGTAGGAAGTATGTGTGAATGTATGTACTAGTGTCCCTGCTCTGGGAAACTGACTTAGGCACATGCATATCCTTGTATGTATGGAGGTAGTCTGCTTACTCTCTGTTCCTCTACACCTCTGTTAGCTTACTATGTCCTCCTTTTTTGTAAGTCGCTTTGGATAAAAGCATCTGCTAAGTGTAATGTAATGTCATGTAATGTAATGTAAGTAATTATCCCTAGTTGTGTAACTCAACTTTTTGTTTTGTCAATTGACACCGACACTGACATTGACATTAACTCATGGTTAGTGTCTTAATGATCACTTGGCAACCTAGGGTGTAGGATTTAGGAAATAGAGGAATAGCACTGAGTTCAGTTTGTAACTGGAAGGATGCCAGCCAATTAGCTATCGCATTTGAGGAGTCCATGGCCAAAAAAAAAACAGGCATTTTCACAAAATGCAGAAACTGAGAAAATGAAACATTTATAAGTTGTTTTTTTTTTTTTTTTGATTTTTATGAGGCAATGTTATTTTTAAAAAGGCCTCTAGCTCGAGACGATGTTTGTTTATTCACTGGAGTAAATTTTTGAAAAAGATGGGCTTTCAATGCAACCACCACCGACAGGGAAATGGTGACTTTTGTCACCATGCCAGGTTTTTCCCCTGTGAATGCCTCATTCTGCATGCATATTTTTGTAACATACTGCAAACTGCCCATACTGCTGCCTAGGCAAGTTTATTTATACAGTAGACATTTTATACATACAAACAATTTTGTGTGCTTTACATAAAGAGATCCCAAAGAGGAACAGCTAAGACTGAAGACTATAAAAATATAGTAAGGTAAAAGTTAAAAAGTAAGTAAAATAATTAGTAATTTAGTAAAAAAAAAAATATCTGAATCTGATTCAGTTAATCAATTTTCCAGCATAGAGCTGACATTAACATGTTTTAAATACATGACAAACATATTCTATCACAGAGTACAAGATGTGGTAAGTAGATAGCAGGACAGCCAAGCTGAGTTGAGGGAAGTGACTGGAGGAATGCACCCATGTCAGAGACAGAGATAGAGAGAGAGAGAGAAAGAGAGAGAGAAAGATAGAGAGAGAGAAAGAGAGAGACAGAGACAGAGAGAAAGAGAGAGAGACTAAGGAAGGTACGTGAGTGAGGACTGCACTGTCATACACCCACATAATAATGAGGTCACAGGGGCCAACACAACACAACACTGCTGCTCCAGTGTTCTTGGAGAACATTCAGGTGTTGTCAGCGAGTAAGACGACCGTGTGTGTGTGTGTGTGTGTGTGTGTGTGTGTTTGTGTGTGTGGGTGTGTGTGTGTGACAGAGAGAGAGAGAGAGAGAGAGGAGAGAATGATAGGGAGAGGTAGAGGGAAATAGCAGGAGGCTAAAAGAGTGTGTGTGAGAGAGAGGGAAAGTGAGAAAGAAAGAGACAGACTGACAGAAAGAGAGAGAGAGCGAGAGAGAAAGAAAGAAAGAAAAACACAGACGGAGAGAGAATGAGACAGAAACAAAAGAGAGGAGAGCGAGGGGGCGAGAGAGAGAAAGAAAGAAAGAAAGAAACAGCAGTAAGAGTGACTAAGTTGACATAGTGCACAGGGAGTGTGACAGCTAAGGGAGCCAGTGTGTGGGTGACTCAACGAGTGTGTGTGTGTGTGTGTGTGTGTGTGTGTGTATGTGTGAGAGAGAGAGTGAGTGAGAGAGAGAGAGAGAGAGAGAGAGAGAGAGAGTGTGTGTGTGTGTGAATGTGTGTGTGTTTGATTCTGTGTGTGAGTGTGTTTGTGAGTGTGTGTGTGTGTGTGTGTGTCTGTGTGTGTGTCTGTGTGTGTGTGTGTGTGTGTGACTGTGTGAGAGTGTGTGTGTTTTGTGTGACTGTGTGAGTGACTGTGTCAGTGTGTGTGTGTGTGTGTGAGTAAGTGAGTGTGTGTGTCTGTGTCTGTGAGAGAAAGAGAGGGAAGAGAGAAAGTGGAGAGTGCGAGAATGAGAGTCAGAGGAAAATAGCAGCAAAAGACTAGCCCTAGAAGAGTGTGTGTGTGTGACTGTGTGAGTAAGTAAGTAAGTGTGTGTGAGAGTGTGAGTGTGTGTGAGTGAGTAGGTCTGTCTCTGAGGCACTGTTTCATCCAGTCAGCTGACGATGAGAGGCTGGTGGGTAAGCACAGGTGGCAGCTCCACTAGAGCAGCAAGAGAGCAGCAAGATGGAAGATGGAAGATGTAAGATGTAGGCCACAGGCACACACAGCACCCGGAGAAACATGGAAGCCATGCATCCAGACACAAGCATATGGCTACGCTCTCTACATGGATTTAGAAATAATAATTAGGATAATAACAACAACAACAACAAAAAAAAACACACATCTGCAAAGAAAGCAAAGGGAATTCAAGTCAGGCTTGAGGCCACCTTGCGGCAAGGCAAGAGTGAGAAAAGCAAGTTAGGAGCAAGCGACAACGTTCCACAAAAACAAAATAAAGTTTTGTTTTGGTGTGTTTAAATTTTGGTGTGTTTTGGTAGTTTTCAGAGGTTTAATCCCCAGATAATTTACATTGACATTAAAAGAATGAATTGGCAAAGATGGCTTGTTTTCTTTTTTTTTGAACGAGGCTAGTAGATTTTAGTTTAGATTTGCTGTGAAAATTGACTTTTTAACATTGGAGTCTATTGGTCGCTTCTGGAAGCCAGGCCCCCAGTGGACGTGTGAGGTACTGCAACTTTAGATGGTTTCACTCATTGGCCAGCCTGGACCCTTGCTGCTTGGTGTGGACACACACAAACACACACACACACACTTGCATGCACACACATACACACAGACACAAAGAAAGAAGCCATCAGCATCATGCCTCACACACACACACACACGCACACACACACACACACACACACATACACACACACACACACTTGCATAGACAAATGCACACATACACACACACGCACACACAGACACACTTGCATAGACAAATGCACACATACACACACACACACGCACACACACACACACACACACACAGTAGCCACAGAAACCTCTCCCCGGGTCCTCACCTGCTGTGGGATGTGTCTGGGCGTGAGCATGAGCAGGTTCTCCAGGTGGGAGTGGAAGAGGGGGCTGTGGACCATCCGCACGCCCAGCCTGCGCTCCACGATGAAGCCCACCGTGCAGTCATCCGGCAGCCTGATAGCCGCAGACGTCTCCTCGAACCTGGGACCGCTGGACAGGAGACGCCATATTTATTTAACATAAGTTTCTCAAAGTTTCTCAGACCAAGGACCACTTTCCTGCCTTACAAAAAACGTCAAGAACCACTCCCCGCTGCCCCATCTGAGGTTATGTGAATGCATTAAAAGGTGCAGCTGTTGTCCAAAAATTCGTTATTAACAAAGTAGAGACAAAACCAAGCCAAGTAGTGGTAAATGACAAAACCCTCGAGGTTTATTGTAACGAATCCGGGAGCTCAATACGGTGTGCACCTAAGGCCGTCACCATACAAACTCCATTATACGGGGCACACCGCCCTCCTTATATACAGGTGTGACACCTTTGTTTCGTGTGGCGGGAGATCCGGGAGATCTGGTTGGGGGTTGGGATACGCGTTGTAGCGGAAGCATGTTTTAACACACACGTATCTTTGATTTTTTTACTACACAGCATCATACTAACTGGGGAAGAATGATATAGGTGTCATTTTAACACACTGTGCATAGCATAGGTAGCTTAAGAAACATGAAAAAATAACATTTTAACACACAACCACTTGGAATTTCTTGCGGACCTCCCGGCTTTTGAAAAACACTGATGCACACGGATAAATAAACAAACAAACAAACAAATAAACAAACTTATGTAAAGTAAATGAAGACATCCACACACATATTTCATTGCCTCTCCAATTCAGTATTTGAGCAAATGCCAATGCTAAACGCAGTGAGCCTTGAGCATAATATGTAAATCAGTAGCTACAGCTACACACTCACAGTGCATTTCAAACATGGTGAGCATTTCCAGGCTACTGGTGCACACTTCCACAGTCAAATGCTTGCACACACAGACGTACCATAAGCCCTGTCACACACATGCATAGATAGATACATGCACAGACACACAGACACACACAGAGACACACACACACACACACACATGCATAGATACACACAAGCACAGACACACACACACAAACACACACATAGATATACACACATACACAGACACACACACATAGATACACACACACACACACACACACACAGACACACACACACAGACTTGCATAGATACACACACACACACACAGACACACATGCATAGATACACACATGCACAGACACACACACACAAACACACACATAGATATACACACATACACAGACACACACACACACAGACACACACACACACAGACTTGCATAGATACACACACGCACACACACAGACACACACACACGCACACACACACACACACACACACACACACACACACACACACACACTGAGAGCTGTGACTGTCACCTTGCCCAGGGCGCCATCTTCTCGGCCAGCTGTCTGCTCAGACAGAACCCAGCTCCTCCGGTGGCAAACCAAAACGTCACCTCCCTCTGCAGGACACACACACACACACACACAGGCCATCAGCATCACATCACACATACAGATACATACACACACACACAGGCCATCAGCATCACATCACACATACAGATACATACACACACACACACACACACACACACACACACACACAGGCTATCAGCATCACATCACACATACACAGACTCACAACACACAGACACACAACATACAAATACACACACACAGACCATCAGCATCAGCATAATGTCACACATACACATACACAGACACACACGTACAGAGAGGCCATCAGCATCATGCCACACACACACACACACACACACGCACACAAACACTTGCACAGACAAATGCATACACACACACACACATAAGCCATCATGCATCACGGCCCACATCAAAGTGCTCTCCAAGATGGAACAGAGCGGCATGTGACAGAGAGAGAGATGGGGGAAGAAAGAGAGAGAGAGAGAGAGAGAGAGAGGTAGAGAGAGGAGAAGAGTATAAATAATGGAGAAGCACAGAAGTCTGCAAATATCCTCATATCACCACATTACATTACATTACATTACATTGCATTTGGCAGACGCTTTTATCCAAAGCGACTTACAAAAAAGGAGGACATAAGCAACAGAGGTGTAAGAGGACACAGAGTAGGGGCACAACAGACGTATGTAATTCTGCATAGGGATAGAGAGAGAGAGAGAGAGAGAGTTGGATTAGTGTTTGTTAGTTATGTGAGTTTGTTAGGAAGGGAAGCAATTTCGGAACATTTTGTTTATTGGCAGCAGAGTTAACTATGCAGGACTATGTGCACAGATTTCATTTTGGTTGAAGACCAGAGAGGAAACACACACACATGTCTACCCATGCACACTCTCTCTCACACACACACACACACACACACACACACACACACACAAAGTTATGCCCATGTTAGCATTTGTAAGGAACAAGAGTCCATCTTTTGTCTGGATTATGACAAACTGCTCTGTCTTATCTGAGCTGATCCCATCCCCACATT
>CM059281.1:11252625-11287625 GCA_030347295.1 Setipinna tenuifilis
CTGTCAGCAAACAAACCATACAGCTCTGTTTCAAAAGAAGTGGCCTAGTGCATGTGGCAGGCAAGAGGTGGTTATTATTAGACTAATAATGTTTTTACTGTAGGCTTCTTTTCAGCTGCTGATATAGAGTATTGTTGATTCTTGGTGACTGGTATCATTTTATTGTGTTTTATGTTTTCTTATGTATACAGTACATGAAGTGTAAGTATTTTTCTTTTTCGAATTCTCTCTTTGATTCCCATAACTCAGGGTTTTTGGACAAGCAATAATCAATGTTTTCCTGTACTCACTCTTTCTTTTCTCACCTTCTCTCTGTCCATTTCTTTTTCTCTTTCTCTCTCTCTCACTTTTTTCTCTCTCCATTCTGTCTTTATTTACATCTTTTCTCTCTGTGTTCTCTCTCTCTCTGTCTGTTTCTCTCTCGGCATTCTCTCTCTGCCTGTCTCTCTCTCTTTCTGTCTCTCTCTCTGTTTATCTTTCTCTCTGTCCTTCCTCTGTCTTTCTCTCTTTCTTTCTCTGTCTGTCTTTCTCTGTCTCTCTCTCCCTCCCTCTTCTCTACCTCTACTCTGTTTTCTCTCTCTATCTCTCTGTTTCTCTATCCCTCTTCCTCTCTGTCCTCTCTCTGTCTTGTCTTTCTCTGCCTGTCTCTCTCTCTTCCCCCCCTCCTTTCTCCCTCATCTCTACCTTGTCATTGCTGGCTCCTTGACAGGCCCTGAGTGGACTGACTGACTGACTTTGATGGCAGCAGCTCATAAAGAGGCAGCCAGGAGCCAAGAGCCAGGAGCACAGGCCTGCTAGGGCACCAACACTCATTATCAATATACTGCACCCACAGCAGGGCAGCACTGCTGTCAGCCATTTTAGAAGGAGCCAATGCCAGAAGTCAGTCAATGCCATTGATGCAGCCCACTCTGGAGGTAAAGGGATCGCTAAAGAGATGTGCTTGTTTCTGTTTTGGATTTTACTGTAAATTTAAGGAGCAGTTACTAATGATGGCTGTGGATATGCTACATAAGGTCAAGCACAAGGTCAAGGTCAAGGATTTTTGGACCGGGTGGCTCATTAAGGACATCCTGTGTCTAGTTCTGGGTCCAGTATAGACTCAAAAAAAGCATTTGAGGCCCTGGGAGTAGTACAAAAATACAAATATTACACAATATTCGTGTTGTAATACCAAACTGGAGTCTTGATCTTTCAGCTCATATATCTGTGTCTGCATTGGCAGACTCCAAGCTGACAAATTTGAGAGTAAAGTGGGTGTTTTAGGGTGGGTGATTTTAAAACTTTAAATAAATAATGTTGTGATGGATAAGTAATTTCAGTAACAAATCACTTCCAAACTAGTGCAACAGAGGATACTGCCACTCAAAATCTATGCACAGTCAGAATAACTTTAGGTTTCAAACTTTAGATTTTGAAACGTTAGGTTTCAAAATAATGTTGAGATGGATAAGTCATTTCATTAACAAATCACTTCCAAACCATTCCAACAGAGGATAGTGCCACTCAAAATCTATGCGCAGTCGGTATATCTATTGGTTAATTTCTAATCCAAACTTCTAACTTCTAATCCAAAACTACAGATGTCCGATGAATTATGAAGGGAAGTAAAGAGTTTGCCACATGACACCGTTACAAACCGAGGAGGGCATGTAGCAGCCAGGAGTAACAGTATTACTGGTTCAAAGCAAGAGGCCCTCCCTGTCAAAAGCCCATTTTCTCAGCTTCTGCTCCACAGCACATAGTGTGAGTGAGAGAATAAGCCACAGATAAACACACATAGATAGAAAGAGAGAGAGAGAGAGAGAGAGAGAGAGAGAGAGAGAGAGAGAGAGGGAGAAAGAGAGGTAGAGCAAATGAGTGAGAGAGAGGTGAGGAAGAAATAGAGAGACAGAAGAGGGAGCAAAACGGAGAGAGAGATCGAGCAAGAGGGACAGAGAGAAGGATAGAGAGAGAGAGAAAGACAGAGAGGGAGGGAAAGACAGAAAGAGAGAGACAGACCAAAAGAGCAAGAGAGAGGTGAGAAAGAAATAGAGACAGAGAATAGGGAGCGAGAGAAACAGAGAAGGAGAGCGCGAGAGAGAGAGAGAGAGAGAGAGAGAGAGAGAGAGAAAGAGAAAGGAAGGAGAAGAGGAAGAGAAGAGGCCCCCACGGTGGGAGTTGCTTTCAGGCTGTTCCACTCGCTGCTCTAGACTTCCTCCTCACAGGCTCACTTCCGCTTTGTGTCATTGTTTCGAAAATTGGTCTGAGGCCGTCTCTCTTCCCCCCATTGGCACAAGGCAACAGCACACCGGCCTCAGGGGCACAGGCAGAGAGAGGGTAGGAGGGTAGGAGGGCGGTTACACTGGAGTACCCATAGGACTGGGTATATCATGAAAAAATAATCCAAACCGACACTGACAACTGTCATAAACTTGCTTATGTCAATTAATCATTGCAGGGTTTTTATTTCGTTAAACTGCTTTTTTTAGCTTTTTGTTTTAATTTCACCATGTACTGTATGTACCTCCTGTACTTTCCCTTGCATTACACAAAGATCCCATGACTGGAGTAGTTGAGGGTTACTTACAGTACCACTCTTATCAGTGAACTATGAGAACAATACAGTATACTGTATGTAGATTCTAAATTTAAAAAATTCAAAAATATTCAATTAATCATGAGTTTTATTTGAGGTCATAATCTCTCAGCCCTACAAGTCAGTCATTCTAAAGTTAGCCACAAACCTCCTGATTTTTAACCCCGATTCTGATAAGATGGAACGTTGGAGTTAATCGCGGGTAGTCTCAACATCAGTCGTCATGTTTGTTGTAATCTGAAATTATTGTTTCCATTCTTGACGCAGTTTGTATTAAATCAAACATGTTTGATTTGATCGGTACCAGTCTGTTTAATGTTGCCATAGTTACGATTGTCACATGGAAGTCTATTTTCACACAATATTTATGTCTGTGTTTACAACCAACTCAAAAATCACACCTGACACTGTCAGTAGGTTTAGTGTGCTCAGTCACGTTGTAATTTATGCTAAAGCCCATGTTTTCACCCTATTTCTAAATGTTACTATATTTTCTGTTTGTAAAGCACTTGGGGTCAACTTGTGTTGTTTTTAAATATGCTATAAAAAATAAATTGGACTTCACTTAACTTGACTAATTATAAATGACTGAAAAAAAATTGTGAGGTGTGTTCCCAGCTTCAGGGTTTGAGAGAGTCATTTGGCTAAGGGGCCGTAGTGGACCCCTGAGGAGGAGAGGAGGATGTGACGTGCAGAGAAGGCCTCTTAGGAGGAAGCAAGACCAGACGTGCGACAGAGTATGTGGTCAGAACAGGTGTCCAAAATAGCAAACACTTTTAAAGCTTTCATTTCCCCCATTATCGCACTCCATGGAACCTTGACGTGGACCTGCGTCCTTAGACACACATACACACACAGGTACACACACACACACACACACACACAGGCACGCACATACACAGCCACACACACACACACACACACATACACTCACATACACACACACACACACACACACACACACACACACACACACACACACACACACACACACACACACACAGACATACATACAGAGAAAGAATCAGAGAGAGAGAAAAACAAACGCACACGCACACACACACACAAACACACACACACACACACACACACACACACACACACACCCTGTATGTGAGGGACGTGACGCCATGGCTGCGCTCACTCCAGGCCCTTGTGTCTCTATTTTCTGCTCTACTCTCTTACTTACTGACGCACACATGTGAGTCATTTAAAGCACAGAGGAAAAGACAGAGAGAGAAAGAAAGAAAAAAAAGAAAGAGTGAGTGCACTTGTGGCCCCCAAAAGTGTCCCTTTCACTTCCCAGTCAACAAGTCAACCATGAAGAACATTTACCTAAAGCCCACTGGTGCACTGTCTTAAAAAAGCAACACTTGCCAAAATGAAGAAGAAGAAGAAGAAGAAAAAGAACAACAACAACAACAAGGAGAAGAAGATGAAGAAGGAGAAGAAGAAGAAATAGATGAAGAAAAAGAAGAAGAAAAAGAGGAGAAGAAGATAATATTTTTATAGCAACAACCTCAGTCATCATCAAACCTCATGTTTCACTCTCAGCCTAGTCTTCAACAAATGGGGACTTGCTTCTGATACATTTTTAATTCCTCTAAATAATTCAGTGTGTATTCGCTGCTGGAAAAATACAGTAATGAATCCTCCATCTCAGCAATATATAACCCCCCCCCCCCCCCCCAACCAGAAAAAACATCAGGTTTACTAGATGACGTGCATTAGATATACATCTGGTCCATCTACGTATAAGAACATGTAGAATGTGTGTGTGTGTGTGTGTGTGTGTGCGCGCGCGCATGTACTGTATGTGTGTGTGTGTATAAACATGAGTGTTCATGAGCATGCATGTGTGCGTGCAATGCATGTGTGCCGTGTGTGTGTGTGTGTGTGTGTTTGTATGTGTGTGTGTGTGTGTGTTGGTTAAGCATGGGGTTGTTGTGGGAGTATGGGTGGGGTTCTGTGACAGAAGCTTTTTATGCTGGTCGTCAAGAGTCACTTGGGTCTGTTTGCTGTGGCACAGCTCTGCACTTGTCGTCTTATATTTAGAGTGATGGATGGGCTTTGGAGAGTGTGACGCGCTGAAGTCTCACGTTGGGGATTCACTTTGACAAGCCCCCCCCCAGATAAGGGCCCTGGCAGGGAGTCAGCCTAATAGAGAGAGGTGCTCCAAAAGCTCCTGGCTGCTGCCTGGTGTGTGTGTGTGGGTGTGTGTGTGTGTGTGTGTGTGAGTGTGTGTGAGAGAGGGAGAGAGAGAAAGAGGGAGAGAGAGGGGGGGGGGAGAGGAAGACATAGAGAAAAAAGAGAGCTAGAGAGCAAGAGAAAAAGGGTGAGAAAGAGAGAAAGACACAGAGAGAACAGAGAGAAAAAGAGGGAAATAGTGAGAGACAGACAGTGAGAAACAGAGAGAGAGAGAGTTTGTGTGTGCATGTGTGTGTTTGTGCACATGTATATGTGTATGCAACTGTGCATGTGTGTGTGTCTATGTGTATGTGTGTGTGTCCATGTGAGTCTGTTTTGCAGTAAGTTTCAGCCATGGACTTCATCATTACATCCAATCTCATGACTGACATCTGTCTCCAGACCATGTGTGTGTGTGTGTGTCTGTGTGTGTACATGAGCACATGTATGTGTGTGTGTGTGTATCTGTGGCCGCTGTTTTGCTCTCACACCTTCATCCCACACTTATACTAGAAGCTCCTTCAACCCCCCCCCCCCCCCACACACACACACACACACACTTCCTGTTAGTCATACCCGCTTGTGTACTGCCAACTACGACACACTGTGACAATCAACGGTCATACATCACACACTAATGCCCCCATCACCCAAACACCCTTTCAAATGTGTCACAGCTGTCCTACCCCACTTCTAGAAAGATCTAAATAGCCATTGATCAATATTAGAACTAGTACTTATCCTCCAAGTGTTCTACAGAAGAAGCATTCCACTTCTGAGAAAACATGACATACTTGAACACCTAGGAAGAGTACCTTTGGGAGAAGAGATTAAGCCTTCCTGACTACAAAGCTTATTCTAACATGCTATTGTTTGGGAGAACGCTTAGCACTTTAGGTTTAGTATTCTATTATTCCTACGAGTCCTACGTATGTCTATTGTCCTTTTGTTTGGGTTTGTTTGCAAAGTCTCCCGGGACTAGTTGGTCTGTGAAAATTTCCAGGACACTTCGTCAGTAGTGTACCACAGGATCACCGGGTGTTTCAGGCCTTTAGTCACTATACCCCCTCCTCTGAGGCGGCCCCGCTTAAAGGGGTCCTTCTGTCAAAAAACACTTTTAATAGCTCTATTTACAATGTGGTGGGTCACAACAAGCAGTATATGCACGCAGCATTCCAAGAAGTGAAATTCGACCCTCATGGTTTTACTGGTCATTCAACCATAGTGGCGACACAGAAATATGAATAAAAATAAAGATGGAAGTTCCCCTTTAAGGTGATCAATTCTCAGCGTGTGTCCAGTATCCAATTAGTCGACATTGTTGTCTATGAAGTCCTATCTTGGTGATTGTGAACTCAGGCATATTGTGCCACATGTTTGCCACATAGAGTGGTCAAAAAATAAATAATATATGAGGAGTCCACGGGAAAAAAAACGGGCATGGTCCCAAAATGCTGAAACTGAAAAATTGACGTTGATAAGTTTGATTTTTGATTTGATGTTATTGGTAAATGCTATTTTTTAAAATGCTTCTAGCTCGGGACTATGCTTGTTTATTTACAGGATTACTTTTGAAAAAGCTGGTGTTTCAATGCAGCTTCTGACTGGGGTTAACTTGAGAAATGTGATTTTCGTGATTATGCCCATTTTCCCTGTGGAGTATACACATTCATTTTTCCTTTCATTCCATTCTTGCATCATTTTATTCAGAAACCCAATGTACCCTGCACAAATTGCACAAAGTACACCAGTAAAGACTTTCAACTTTAGGATTTTGTCTATTAACATACGATGTGTGATTTAATTGTGCCCTTATTTTTTTTAGTAGCACAATCATTGAACAAATCACATCTACTTTGACACCTACCACTACATTTGGCACGATACTCATATGTCTGATATGTATGCAGTTGCACGAAGAGCGTTTTTTAATGTTTATCTTCCTAACATATTATATGTCGACACCTGTAGATTTTCTGTTGGTTTTGCACGACTACTTTGACACCTATCACAATGTGACACCTTGTGGTGCTGGTGCCTTGCTCATGGTTAGGCTTGCTTGCTTACTTAGGCTGTGAACAGGAAGGAAGTGGCAGTTGTGTAACACACGATGCTTGGAAACACTTTTACATTAAAGGATGTGAAGACAAACAAAACACGTATGGCAGCCAAAGATGGAAAAAAAAGATTATGTTTGTGGCCCTTTCCAATTATCAACAGGCACAACATGTCAGAATGTACAGATGGGGGGAAGTTGATTTAAAACCCTCTGTGTGATTTAAGCTAGTTTGGTGATGTTTGGGACTATTCTCAGTACAACCTGGCTAGTGTGGTTGGCATGTCACTAAAACAGATGCCAGCAGTTTGGCCGTATACCAGCAGATTGCAGGTTTGTGTTAGAGAACTAAAAGACGATGGGCTGCCCGTGTATGTGTGTGTGTGTGTGTGTGTGTGTGTGTGCAATTTCAACCGCACTCCCATTAATAATAATATTAATAGTGACCTCAAATGGTGCCCTTATCAATGCTCGCCCCCTAAAATCATTCTTATTGTTTGTTGCCCTCCAGTACCCCTGACTATGGCACTGGAGGGGAGGAGAGGGGTTTAGGGGAGGGGGGCAGGGTCTTGTTCGTGTGTCTCTGACTGCCACTGTGCACAACAAACACAACACACGTGAGTCACACCGAAAGCAGCCAGATAGGAAGTGCTTTCTGCTCGGCCCTGAGTTGCGAAAGCTCGCTAGCTGCTAAAACAGGAAGCAGCAGGCCGATCTGCTCGGACTAAAATTACTTTACAAAAAAACTGATCTGAAAGATAGCCTGTCACTAACAGTTTAAGGCAAGAGCTCTTCTCTCTGTCTTTCTGTCTCTGAGATTTTCCACAAGCTGTTAAAAAGTACTAAATAAATAGGAAAATAAATCATAGTTACTTTGCTATGAATGTAATGTATTAACTGTCCACTGTGTTAACAGGATGATCAAGTGTGTGTGCAAAGTAGTGAAATTTGTTAAAAAAAATGTCTTTCAGGAAATGGCCTGTCAGTCAGTAATGTGGAAATGTTCACCGTGTCCACCCGAATGTAGTGCCAAAATAAACCAGACTGGCAGTGATGATGGTGATATGGTATTAGATAGCTTAGATGACAGATGTCAGGTGGCCCACAATTTCACCTGTCATATTCAGCTCAGACTGACAGCTACATGTCTCTACATCATTACTTGATATACCACATGAGTGACAGAGGTTGGGAAAGCACTAAAATCCACAATTTAAGTGCTATGCAATATGGAAATAAAAAAAATAGGGACTGCTGTGTTTTTTTTTTTTTTTTTTGCTTTGTTTTGCTTTTTGCTTTCAAATGTCAAAAAGTCACATTTCTAGTTTTCACACTGATACAAACAAGACACAACTAATAGCTGTAAAACTAGAATTACAGTAGTTGTATTTCAGTGATTGCATTCAAACACACTCACGTGTTCTTTGGTTATGGATATCCATGTCTCCAGCAACAGGTCCATTCGAGTTCGGTGAAACCTTCCCGTGGTCTTCACGGCGATAAAAATATCTTGAGGCTCAAGACTTGACCGAAAGATCGAACGTCTATTATCTTTGCCTTTATTTTCCCGTGGACTGATCTCTGGGTGAGCGCTGTCAAAGAGTCTACTGTCCTTAGAGAAATCATTTCCATCTTTTGACGGGGAGCTGTCAGCCTGAATTGACTGCTCTTGTGGACCAACGACACTGCGTTCAGCAAGTGTCGTGGTGGGGTTTTTTGTCCGCAACTGTAAATTCACCAACACAATTATGAAGTAAGTCAGGAGAACGCCACACAGAGCTCGAAGCACTTTCTTAAAAACTCTTCTCGTAGCGGTTGCCATGTGAACTCTGAGCTGAGCATCGCTACGCTTTCAGCGGCATAGCTGTCAATTTCGAGCCCCTCAAACTTTCAAACGTCCGTACACAGGCTTCAAAACTCCGTGGAAAACAGAGGTTTTCTCCTTGGGACCAACCTGTTGTCATATGTCAAGTGCATTGCATTAGGCATCCTACGTCGCCTTAGGCAGAAATATCCCACACACAGCCTGTTATTTTGATGGCGACCATGCAGCATGTGTGTCGGGTACTTGCGCTTGAAAATCTGCCGGTGCTTTGACCAAATACTGAGGCACAAATTAACCTCTGGGAATCAGGCAGCTGTTTTCTTCCAAACGGTCACGAGATGAAAAGCTCCGTTATTCATTAATTACAGCAATCTGCATATTCGCTTCAGTCTGTTAGCTGTCATCTTACCTGCTGGCGCGTAGGAGCACTTTCAATGAGGCAGACGAAATAAGTGACATTTGCACACAGTAGGTGACTAAACACTCCCCCCTACGCTATATGGTAAGGAACTCCTAATAAGGAGGACCTGACGAAAAGGCTCCAAGACGAATCTGGCATTCGATAATAAAATCTGCATGAGCCCCGTATTCACCATGTATCACAGGCTATCCGCAAAATCTCAAAATACTAATTGCATTAAAGATGTGATCAGCGGAACAGTTGCTGCAGTGTGAAGATTCATTGTGAATCAGAGTCTCCCGCGCTCCTGCCCTTTCCCGGGAGAAAACCCCCAGTTATGCGTTTTCGGCTTGTGCACAAATGCTTGGACTGTTTACTGATTAATCCCGAACAGGTTTCCCTCATTCTTGACATGGCACGGGGCTCAATGGTCACTGGCAAAGCGGCGCGCAGTCATAGCCGAAGACAGGAAACCAACTGCGGATGGGTCAGCTCAGCTGCCGTGATGACACACATTACGCAAGGGCACGTCTTGACAGTTTTAGGAGACATTTTCATGGCCTGGATCCTTAAGCAGTACTTTTTATTCATTAACAGCCGCTGTATTTCTGTGGAGATAGTATAACCTCCCTTCTCCACAAGACCGTGCAGTTGTAGCCTGTATTGTGAGCTATTACACAAATATATTACATACATTTTTTTACATTGATTGATATATAGTTGCCACATAATAGAGGTGATATTGCCTTTTTGAAGATGTAAACAAATAGCCCTAGAGCCAGAATAAGCTGTAAAGAGAGCTAGGAAGGGCAGCATAGACTGTCTCTATAAAGTGTTGCTACAAAACTGTACATGCTTCTTTTCTCAGAGGACATACGGGGGTCAACTGGTTTGACCTGCACTCTGCCCTGAGGAATGACATGAGGACACAAAGGGCTGACACACGGTGTTTATTGTACACCATGTCACTATGGAGGCCCACCGGACTACCCCACCCAAACACACACACACACACACACACACACACACACACACACACACACACACACACACCACACATAACACAGAGACATACACATGCCATCACAAGAGAGACACACAGAGACACATGCGCACACATACACACACACACACACACACACACACACAGACAAACACGCACAGACACATCAAACAGATACATACACACATCATCACAAGAGACACACAGACACGTGCACACACACACACACACAGACGCACTTACACACACAAGCATTCACACACACAATTACACAAGCAAATACACACACACACACACTGAGGAAAGACCCTATAGAAACAGGCCTTTTTAAGAGGAGCTTCGGCACGATTAACAAAACTCGCCGGAGCCCTCATCGCCAGCTTTGTTTGTTTGTCCTTTCTCAGACTTCTCAGTTTACAGGCATTTGTCCCACGCAGCCAGTGACCAGCTGCCAGCTAGCTTTGCCTACCCGCCGCCACCACTCTCCCTGGACCTGGCCCTCCACCACCTTCACCCCTCCACCCCCACCCCTTTACCCCTCCACCCCTCCCCTCTCACCTGCCCCACCCACCCACCCACACCCCTACCCCATTGCCCTGGGTCCCTCAGGTACACCCCACACACACACACACACACACATACACACACTTCTTCACCCCACCACTCTTGCCTGCACCAGCACACCCACCAGCCCACTCCCCTACCCCATTGCTGGGTCCCTCAGGTAACCCCCCCACACACACACACACACTTCTCCACCCCACCCCTCTTACCTGCACCAACCACCCCCCCACCCACACACCCCTCCACTTCTTCGTCCTGGGTCCCTCAGGTATACCAGAGATGGCCTGGGCACACCCTGACCAGTAAAAGGCCCAGGATCGGTTTACTGCCCACCTGAAAGGAGCCTCTTTGAGACGGCCGGGGACAATGGGGGGTCGTGGGGTGAGGGTTGGTGGTGTGTGTGTGTGTGTGTGTGTGTGTGTGGGAGGGGGGGGGGGGGGAGGGGCGGTGGGAAGAGCAGAGGTTTTTTTTTTCCTTCCTTTTGTTGGCCCGACAGAGGACGGAGAGGCATCCTCTCGGCTAGCTTGTGCTGTGCCAAAGGGACCCCTCTGCTGGAGGATCACAAGTTTGTCAGACTACCAGTGTGGTGCCAGTGTGGTATGTGCTGGATGTAGCAGGTTACTCTCGTCAGAGTTCAGATACAAACCACCACTGTAAGTCCATTTGTGATACATTCACAGAAATATATTTATATAATTTTGATATAGTTTATTAGCAATCCACCTCCAAATTGGATTGTTTTTGGCTTGATTTGTTTTCTCTCCTAATAATAATAATAATAATAATAAAATTGCAGTTTGATAGCGATTACTTTGAAATTATTATTAAAACCACTTAATTTTTTGCATATTTCTAAAAAATGGACTTAGGTTTTGCATCTGAACTGATTCATTCTGATTTATAACTTGGCACACTGATAGTGACAGTGAGAGTAGCTCCTCCTCTAGTGCCATCTAAGTGATCATGGGGACCCAGGTTTGAATCCAGCCTGGGTCATTTCCCAACCCTACCCCCATCTCTCTCCCATTCACTTCTGTCCTTCCCTTCACTGTCCTGTCACAATAAAGGCATTTTAAATTATATAACTTATATATAATTATATATAATAATTTAAATTATTTTAAATTATATAAATATATATATATATATATTTTATTTTTTTTAAAGCATAAAGCTTATTTATTTCCAATGATATCATGGATTATGACCATGCAAACAATAGTATAACCACCACATGGTCAGTTAAAGAAATATCTACCCATTAAAACATACAGCTTGCTTTCTCACGTTATGCAAATTAGTTCCACCAGTTGCCTCAAAGTGGCAAGTTCAGATCTTGCTTTAAACTAACATGTAGGTGTTTACAGTAATATCCCTCTCAACCCCTTTCAACAGCCTCAATGTTTGAACAGATATTGTCATTTAAAAACCAAATCAGATTTTTTTGGACCACCCTGTATAACAGGTCATTGATCTAACTACGTCAATAAAAAAAACATAAAAAGACAAAGTATGGCACTAGCACTTTTCAGTGCCCTTAGCCTTTACCACACAGACTCGGCCTTGTAGTGTGTGTAAGTGTAAGACCCATTGAACACAGAAACAAACACAATGGCAGGACTTAAGGACCTAGAATTGGCAGAATGACTAAGCAGCGAGCCTGACTATGTTCTGTTGCATAGAGCAACGGGACATTTCCATCAGCATCGCCTTCTCCCACCAGGAAGTGATGCAGTTGACCTCAGTGGAAAGACACACACACACACATGCATAGATAAACACACGCACAGACACACACACACAGACACACACACACACATACACTCACACAGACACACACACGAATAGATACACACATGCACAGACACACACACAGACACACACATACACACACACACACACACACACACACACACACACACACACACACACACACACACACATGCATAGACACCTGCCCCCTCATGTTCAGCACATACTGAGCTGTCCCACTGTTTATTGTACAGGTTCTTATTTGGTCTGTGCACACACACACACGCATGCACGCACACACACACACACATGCTGAAACAACCACTTTGAGAAGGTGGTGTGCCTGGTGATTACCCCATTATGGTAACAAGAATGGTCCACAATCACCCAGCAGAGTTGACAAAGTCAACTATGTGAAAGCACCAAACGATTGTAGTATGGCTTGTGGAAATAGGCCATTGTGAACCATCACAGGAAATGTGTCAAAGTAATTATCATCCAGAGAGACACACAGTCTCCCCAGACCTAGTTACCTGATCAACTTAGTTAATTTACATCAAGGACATAGACGGAGTCTTAGCTGTATAAGTAGCTAGAGTTTTAGTTGCTTGTGGTTCAGACTTGCAAGGCTGAATGCAAAGTATGGTTTCCATGCTTTGACACTGCTTGTTACTGGAATAAAGTATGATTGCTGCATCAACAAAGAGACACCACGCACCCTTTTTCTTACAACACACACACACACACACACACACACACACACACACACACACACACACACACATACACACGCCATCAGTTGATGACTCACTTTACCTACTCAGAAATCACTCAAAAACAAATAATTTCAAGAGCAATTGTGTGTAGTCTTTCTCTCTCTCTCTCTCTCTCTGTCTCTCTCTCTCTCTCTGTCTCTCTCTCTCTATTTCTCTCTTTCAGTGTGTGTGAGAGAGAGTGAGTGAGACAGAAAGAGGGAAAGAATCAAGAGAGAGAAGGTGATCAAGAGAGCGAAGGAGAAAGAAAGACAGAGAGAGAGTGTGTGTGTGTTCTGTGTATGTATCCGTGCATGTGTTTGCAAGCATGAGTGTTTTCTGTGTCTTCAAATGTGAAGAATGTTTGTGTAGCGTGTTTATCCAAGTAGTGCTCCTCCAATCTCACTTAGTAAAAAAAAAATCTATCTGAACTACTTCTGACTGCACATGTCAGACTTAATCAGGGCATTGCTAATTATTTGGCAGGATTTTCATCAGCGCTTTACCAATTATCGTTGACTTCTTAATCAAGATGTTATTATTAATTACCTTCCACCTTTCACTGAAGGTGTTACTCATTTCTTTCTCATTTATTTTTAATCAGGGGTCTTAATAATCATATGACGACACCAAGAAAAGCTGTGATAATGGTAAAATGTGTCAGTACTGGTAGCACTTTCAGTGGCATTCGAGCTTTATTCCTTGGTTTGTTACTATTACTATACTATAAACTATTAAATATGAGTATTTGCTTATCCACGTTTCTTTGTAGGGCATAGGAAACATCTTAACTGTATAAGTAGCTAGCGTTTTAGTTGCTTGTTGTTCAGACTAGCACCGCTGAATTCAGAGTATGGTTTCCGCCACCACATAGGTTGGTGTCTGAAATGATAACTATAGAGAAATGTTGCAGCCCCCCTTTTCCCCAAAGCAATATTCCAAAAGTGCATAGACACAATTAAGACAAAATGAAATTGCTTCCCCAAATACACTCTCCCCCCTTTTTGACAGAGCACATCTTTTCCAGAGTGTGCTACTATCAAAATAATTTGTAATTCCAATCAACTACTTGTGACTGAGTTACAGTCATTCTCTTCAAACAGTGGTTTGTCTGTCTGGGTGTTGATGTCTTCGCTAACAATTCGACTATGCACACTTTCATTTAGATGTTGATTACTCTGACTTTCCTCTTGTAAAGAGTAACACCTTCTGCCTTTGTGTCCCCTCTTTCCACAAGAAAAAACAGACAATGTTGTGATGTGCTGATCTAATCTCGCAGTATCTTGCAATGTGTCCCTTTCTTCCACAGGCATGGTAAATAACTCCTTGATGTCACACACCAGTTGATCAAAGGGTAGATCATCTCTCCCCATGACACGATCAGACCATTATTTAGGGGAAAGGAAGAGAGAGGGAGAGAGAGAGAGAGAGAGAGAGAGAGAGAGAAAGACAGAGAGAGAGAGAAAGAGAAAGAGAGGTTTCATTTTTAGGCAGCAGCTTTCAGACACCTTGAATAGAAGGAGATTAGGGCCAATTGTTAAAAGGTAATCTGATTGAATTTTGGTTATCGGATTGGATAAAATCTTGAAAATGGGTTGTTCAAAAGGGAAAGAGGGATTCTGAAATCCGGATCATTTTAATGCAGGTTAATGTTTTTTGAACATCTGGCCCAATAACAAAAAAAAATCTTGGTGGCTCTTTCACATAATAATAGTGGTACTTCTGCACAATGTACACTAGATGGCAGCAAAAGAGTTCGTTTCTGTGTCTTGCCACAAGCACTCTGTGTTGGGTGTCCATATTCACTAGTCTATGGATTTTACCATAAAATAAATGCTTCAGTACTGTCAGAAAATATGAACTAGATTGTCTTTAATGGATAATCTCTATGTCACAGAATTCCCAAAACTGACTGGCACTGTTGAGAATAGACCTCACCTCGAGAACCTGCTTACAGTGCACAAGCACGCATTAGGCTACTTGAGAACATGTGTTAGATATTTTTTTTCCTTCTTGACGGAAGACGTTTTTTAGCTATTGTTAGAATATCTTAATGAGAAAGACAGAGGTCGTCCGCAATGTACAGAGCCGATGTTAAGCCGGTGTTCTATCATTCTATCCTACATATCATTTTATCCTACAAACACCCACGGCACATGCGCGCGCATGAGCAGATCACGATACTCCATTTCCCGCCATTTAAACATCATTTTGTCCTACATCAGCTGTTACTAAAACTTTGCAGAGCAAGCGGGGTAGATTAATGACGTTAATTCAATATTAACCACACAATGTAATATAATTCTGATTTAAAAAAGTGAGCGAGTCTTGAAATACAAAAAATATCTTCCCTAAACAGTTTAACTTTTCAACTTTTCATTTATTCAGTCATTTATTTAGGTGTGTATAGAAAACGCCAAACTGGTGGCGTGGTGGGTATACTACCTGCGTATCACGTAGACTAAATTGCTGGTAAACTTGAATTTTCATGACGTCCTGCATTCGTGTGTTGGCTAAAATAATACTCGGAAGTCTACATTATCCTTAAATGTTGGGTAGGTAGCCTATCCTAAAACATGTTATGGTAAAGACGTGTCTGATAGTGTCATTCCTCCTACCGTAGGATGCTTTGACAATGTAGGACAATCTGACAGATTATGTCTGTCGAGACATCCTACCGTAGGATTTTCTGACAATGTAGGACAGAATGACAGAACACCTGTCACTCTAACTCTCCATCACTTCGCCTGTCTTCCTGCCACTTGCTGCGTCTGTCATTTGTTCTGACTAGCGAAAGAAATGTGCGCGAGTGGCAGGAGATTTTTGGTTGAGGGCACCCGGGAGTAGCTTTTCAAATGCGGGAGGCTGCAGGGGATCCCTGTAGCCTACGCCCCACTGAGATTGTCTTGAAAACAAGCTGTTAACATAATTTTTATGTTGTTAACATGTCAGAGTATTACAAATACTTTAAATATCACCGAACAGAGTCGAACATTTTATTTAAACAAACTATTCCACATGTTTGTAAAAACATACTGAACATTTTCAATAAAATAGCCTACCTTTCTACATTTTTATGAAAACCAAATTGTTCCGTTTAACCAGTGTTCATACCCCCTGGGACAATCATTTATGGACTACTCTGGCAGATCTGAATGAAACCAAATGTTAACTGCATAGTGTACATACAAGATGTGAGTGTACTGTCAACAGTACAGGAGGAAACAGGCGTCAACAAACAAAGATAGCGTGTCCACAGGACGTCGGTTCCAAGTGTATAGTGTAGCCTACGTCAGTGTTCTCAGTGTTCATATCTTCTAATTAAAACGTCTTCACATCTAAAGGACAGTGTTTGCAATAACCTATATGTCTGTAAATATTTAACTATATGTGACGGCCAAAGTTCAGGATCCTCTGTTGCCTGCAACGCAATAGTATGTTGTGTAATATCCAACAGTAAATTAGCATAAATGGGCGTCTAAAAAGACCCCAAAACGCATAAATCAGTGCCAGTATTCTCCAAACAATCAATCAAAATCATTCTTCACTGAATGCGTGGAAACGCCTTCTGGCCACGGACTATAAATTATGGGACCAGTTATAATCTAAGATGAAGTCCCGCCCTATTGTCAGAGTTGAATATGGCGCAGCAAGAATACAAACTTCTGGGTGACAAACTTTTCACGTACAAGGGCATTGTGTATCCAGTGGATGACACACAAGAGACATCACCTGAGTACATTGACAGTTTGCAGGACTTTGAGATCAGAGACAGTGATGTCTTTGTGGTTACTTTCCCCAAGTCCGGTGAGTTAGTTTTGTTGCCTTGCAAGTATTCTTTCTTTCTGTGTGGCGATGTAGTTACACATTTTCAAGAAAGAACAGTCATAAGGGATGCTGGAACACTTCATTTAAAAATGCAACATATATCTATATAAATGAGCATATCGTTCCTTCAGCCGCATTATTTGTTGATTATAATTAGTAATAATTGATTACCAGCTGTGTAATACAAAATGTGTAGTGTCATATTTTGTTTTTAAAGTGCACATGCATACAACTCTGGTGGTGAAACTTTTCTAACCCCTTTCACTTTTAAAGGGGCTCGACATTATGTCCACTATGTCCAAAGGATGAAATCACATTTGATAAAAATATAATTTGAATTAAATTTAAATTGCGTGTTTAAAGTATTTAGATTTGTTTAACTCACATTTTGCTAATAGCCCACAAGTACAGTACATAGTACAGTTTGGGGAAAAAACATCCACCGCATTACGCACTGGCTGGTTCACGCTGGATGCAAGACATGACCGGCAGGGGCGAATCTAGACCATTTTTAGGGGTGCCAAGGCACCCCCGTGAAACTGCTCGGCACCCCCTGGCTCAGTGCAAAATGAATAATATATTATATATAATAATAGTGTTGTGTGATAAGCACTGGGGGCTGGGCACCTCTAAAGACCAGATGCTAAAATCGCCCCTGATGACCGGTATATTTTTTTCACTGTCAAACTGTCACGTCTGAACTCTGTGCACTTAAGGTGGCTCCCTGCAGTTTGTACACTGGCATAAACTTAGAGTAGTACTAAAAGTAAAATGAATGCATGCCTTCTCTTCTGGTATGTCCTCCCGCACCTAGTAATTACACATATTTGTGTTTACGGTGGATCAACTCAGGCACTGTTTGGACGCAGCGCATTGTCACTCTCATATTTGAGGAAGACTTTCCCGAGATGGCGAACGAGATCCAGTACGTGCGCATGCCCTGGCTGGAGTTTCTAGAAAAGGGCAAGGAGTACAACACGCGACCCTCGCCCCGGCTGTTCTGCTCGCACCTCCAGCAACACCTTATGCCACGCGCCCTACAGCAGAAACGCGGCAAGGTGAGTACACAGCACACGTGAATGGGTATTATCAACCGCGCGCTCATGACGCCACTGCGCAGCTCACAACAGGATCAGCAGACGCTGTGTGTCTGAAGAAGGGCTGGTATGATTCCATCTCAACCTCCACGTAGTATTTTTTTAAACCATCAAGCCATTTAATTATTTAATCTGATGAGATGGATAATCATAAGTGTTTTTCTCTGAGCAAAAGCATAACTTACCCTACTGTTAAGGTAGGCAATGAAGGAAATACTAATAATAATAATTAAAAATCAACCGTTTAAAAAGTGCATAACAAAACAAACAAGGGAAGCAAGGGTAGTAGGCTTCATAGACAAAAATAGCCAAACCAGGTCCATGGTTTCATGGAGGCGTAATTAAATGCTTGGATGTTTTTACACCTATCACGATAAAGACAATATTTAGAAACATACAAAATGCTTCTAAAATACTGATGGAGAGGAGTTGGAATTATTCATTTATTTCACTCCTTATGCTTATTAAAGAGATACTATACAACTTTCAGTGTTTTTTCTCAAAGGAGCTCCCCCTATTGTCTCCAAGTAAATAGACACTCTTGTAAAAATGCACTGTTTTCCCTTCCCCTCACCCTGTGCGTGTGTTTTCAACTCAACTGATCAAAGTAACTGGCAAATATAGTAATCATGTCCACAGAGGTCAGTGAACTCAGAATTTCTTTAGAATGTAATGTGATTTGGCTTCTCGCGATACTCGAGACTTTGTGAGTCTATGGGCGCCGGGACGGACAGCCAGATGTTGCAAGCATGGTATTCGGTCCATAGACAGCGAGGAGTAGTCGAGTCGAGAAAGTCTCGATTCGCCTGGTAATCAGTCATTTAAGCATCTACCGAGTTGTGAAGATGATTAACTCAAAAAAAACTTAATTGCTACATACAGTACTGCTGCTTTAACTTGGAATGTATTCATGTATTTTGAGTTTAGATGGGTTAAGTTTCTGCTCTTGTGTCTCTGTGCAGACTGTTCTCTCTCTGTGAACCTTGACTGACCACAAGTTACATATTGTGTTTTTATATGATACATTACACATCAGTAAGATTACAGCTCAGTGAAAATGCAAGATATACTGTATGTATCTCTCTAAACTCTAATCTTACTGTATAAGTATAAGTATACATTATAACAGCATAAACTGTTAGAACATTGCAATGAAGAGATCCAAACTGATACTAGATGATGATGTATTGTATTGAGCTAAGGTATAAAGACTGTTTGTGTACACCCATCCCATCTTTGCAGTTATGCTTTTGACAATGCTGTTTTAACATGAACCCCTTAAAAAAGTACTTTACATTCTGACTGTTGTTTTGTGTCCCTTTTTAAATCAAAATGTATCTAACAAATTCATGGCTCACCCACATGTTGTGGACATTTTGCATGTGAAGCTGTGAATATTACCATTTATCCAGGTCATGGTAGTAAAAAAACAGCTAAGTTGTACGCAGTGGACTACTTTTGGAGCTTGACTGTCTAAAAATGTCTTGCACTGTATTTTGGACTTTTGTCTCAGGAGGGAAATCCTGGCTGCATGTATATATAATGTAGACTGCATACTCGCACACCCCAGGCCAAGTTTGTTCTCCCTTGTGTCCTTTTCTTTCAGATCATCTATGTCACGAGGAATCCCAAAGATGCCATGGTGTCCTATTTTCACTTTGCCAAATTCATGAAGAAACTGGACTCTCCTTCAGATTATGGTGAAATGCTGGATAAGTTCTTCGCCGGATGGAGTAAGTTTCCTCAGGGGGTGGAGAAGAGGTGAAGCCTGTGGTGGAAAAGATTGATTTGATTTGAGACTCAACTCAACTTGGTCTCAAGATTGTGCATTGTGTGTTATCTAACAAGCTTTATTTATGTCTATACTGTAGATGACTGGAAACAGTTGTAGCCACAGTAATATGGTACACGTTTGCTATTATCATAACTCTTGGTTAATTTTAACAGCCCAAACACACACACACACACACACACACACACACACACACACACACACACACACACACGCACGTGCACACACACACAGACACACCAGGGATGGAAATTAACTTTTTTGTTCACCTGCCACTGTGTTAGGTAGATTCTAAAATCTACCAGCCACTCAACATTTTTAGCAGCTATTTTATATATTCAACCCTTCCGCACATTTTACGGCCTACAAATGTAAATATTTTCCAATTCAGTTTGTTACAGAGCTGATTATTCTGTTATTGTGTTACAAATACATGAGATAGGCATAGCCTAACAATATCTCTTTTTGGTCATAATACAAACTCTATCCAAGGGTTACTGGCAATATTGTGAAACAGTTAATGAAGCCAAAGTCACTCAGAAGTTTGCAGTAATCTTGTGTCAGCTTATCTGTTGAGTTACACAAGACACAAAGGAAGTGAAAATGACACCACCTAGGTTAGAAATATGTAGCAATATCTGCCTGCAACTATAGAATATACTTCATTAGCCTATTCCAACTGCATTCAACTGCTCTGTGCCTCTGTTGCTTTATAGTAAAGCCTGCCTCCATACTGGGGTACAGAGGGTGCTAAGAACCCTCTACTAAGCAGTACTAAGATGTTTCTATCATTTCTAATTTCACCATCTAAGCAATTTTAAAATATCACACAATGAAATCATGACATAATAGTGCATTAAAATGATTGATAAGTATTTAAAAGTCATTTATATGTAGGCTACATTAAGGTCAAAGGTAAAATCTTATATATCTAACTTTGTCCACTCTCATTTGTTTCTGGAATATCTTCTTTCATCTGAACTGTTGTTTTTGTTTCTAATGTAGAGGATGCTGAACACCAATAGGAAGCTTGTCTCTCTGTTTTTTTAGTGGTTGGAGGATGCTGGTTTGATCACGTGAAGGGATGGTACAACAAGAAGGACAAATACAACATCATGTTTCTGTCATATGAGGAAATGATCAAGGTAATGTTGAAAGGCTATGGCTGCAAAAGTGGAACTGTACAAATATTATTTAAACTGACATGACAATGGCCCTTACATTACATTACATTGTAAAAAAGCAATTGATTGACAACTCTAACTGTGTAATTGTGTAGCTGGAGTAATACACTGGTGGTTAATGTTCCTGGGAATAGACCCAAGAGATCCATGGCTTTATCCTCCTGTCTATTGCTATGGTTTGATGATAATTTCACATAAAAAAACAGATAATAATAATAATATCAATGATAAACTGTATTTGTATAGCACAGTTCATACAAGATGTAACTCAAAGTGCTTGAACAGTAGGTCTTTAGTTGTCGTTTGAAGGCATCAATGGAGTCGGCTTCCCTGATGTGTTGTGGTAGGGCGTTCCATCTCTTTGGGGCATAATATGAGAAGGCTGCTTCCTTTTAGGTGGAGCTTCTGAAACCCTCAGGAGGCCAGCTTCAGCAGATCTAAGGGCTCGAGCAGGAATATAAAATGACAATGTGTCAGTGATATAGCATGGGGCAAGACCATTTACAGCTTTGAATACTAGTAAGAGCATTTTAAAATCAATTCTGTAGGAAACAGGTAGCCAGTGCAGTTCAGTTAATACAGGAATGATGTGATCCCTTCTTCTAGTTTTTTGTTAATAGTCTTGGCAGCCAAGTTGTAAATAAGCTGTACCTTATTCAAAATTAAAGAATGAAACAGCAGGGAAGTGGTTCCTCCGTGGAGTGAAAATGTACTTCACGAAAGGTCACCAGCAGGACAGACTTTTGACCCTTTTAACCCTGCTGGGTGCTTCTTTTCAGGATCTGAGATCAGTGGTTGTGAGGATCTGCGAGTTTCTAGGCAAGAACCTGTCCGACGCAGCGATAGACAGTGTGGTGGAGAGAGTCACGTTCAAGCACATGAAGGATGACCCGGCAGCAAACTACGAGTTCCTTCCAGATGACCAGAAGGACCCGACTAAGGGAAAGTTTCTGCGTAAAGGTAAAAAAAAACATGTAGGCATCTGTGCTTGTATGTTTATAAAGGTATCTATTTATAAAAATATAAATATATATATATTGATTTGATTATTACCAAAGAAGTTTAGACCTTGTAAATTGTGGGAGATTACTGAGACAAAAGAAGATGGCAAGTTTAAGTGTCCACTGATGTTTGTAGATGAAGGTTATTGCAATATACATGTGTGAAATGCCTCTCTGATTCAGGCACCATCGGGGACTGGAAGAACTCTCTGACGGTGGCCCAGAATGAGCGCTTTGACCAGGTCTACCAGGAGAGGATGAAGGACCTTCCTCTCCAGTTCATCTGGGATGTTAAGGAGCTGCATGGATGAACGTTTGAGCCTTTCACTCCACTGCCAAGGCTGCTGCTGCTGCTAACCATATGGGGGTCCCATGACAGGACACTATTGAGCCCCCTCAGTTATAACAATGTTTAACATTATATTTTACAGGGGGGCCAGGTTGCCCCCCCCCCCCCCCCATCTGCCATACAGCTTGCCTGCCTGCCACACAGACACAGAAATATATTATGTACAACAGTCTACATCACTTACAGTTTTAAGTACATTTTGTTGTCTGGTTCACAAAAGCAGAGGTGACTGAGGAGTGCTAAGGAAAGGACATCATTCTCTCTCTCTGTCTGTCTCTCTCTCTCTCTCTCTGTCTTTCTCTCTCTCTCTCTCTCGCTCTCTCTACCACAAAATGCACAGTAATAAATTAAATGTGAGGCAATGCCTCTGCAATGTACTCTCACTAACACCTTCACTCAACAGTTAACATCAGTCCTATTACACTACACTAAGTGTCCTATTACTGTATTGGTCTGTAGTCTAAATGTTTGTTAAAATATTTCTTATCGGTTAGTCTTTATTATTATTACAGACAAATATTATCTCTGTATATGCTGACACACTGCCTTTTTACAGATAAGATATGAAATTATTTGCTTACATGGTCGTCTCAGAGCTGTGCTATGAATACCCAATAAATTGTACTGGAAAGGTCTATTGTGTACGAATTAGAGACCTTGGATATTTTCTTTATGAGCCTTAGGTTATGTCACACAAAGAAACTAGACCTCTTTTTTCATGGGTAGTAATCATACCAAAAGCAATTGGAAGAGAGAAAAAAAATGGACTAGGTAAAATGAATTGGCCCTTTGGCTATTCATTTATATTTTAAAAGGTTCCATTCACACAATTTTTTTCCCCACAATTCACTCTGTAATTTCCTCCGAGTTCATTTTAACTTTTAACTCATTTGCATCCATCTTCTTAATGTGTTTCTTTCCCTAAACCGAAACCCTTTCTCAATTCTTCAGCAATCATAACCAATGGATTGGGCTTGTTGGTAATGAGAAAAGAGCGCTTATGTGGAACAATTAATCAGTCTGGACACTAAATACAAAAATACATTTTAAAAAAAGGAAACAAACTGCCGATTCACCAAACAATATGCAGTGCACCTTTGCACCCAACAGAGTGTGCAAATGCATCAGATGACACACAGCACGCAGTCTGATGGGTGGCATGAGCAGAGGTGAAAGGTCACAAGCATGCACAGTCTTAGTTAAAGTGGTGTGAAGAACCCACAGTCTTAGTTAAAGTGGTGGTTTTTTTCTTTTCCAAACCACATTTACACTATTAATGGGTCCTGTTGTTCTGTTCTTTAATGCTATTGGATTGCATTGATTTTTTTAGATCATGATTATTTCAGGGTACCATTGAATATACTGATATTGTGATATCTATAACTTGTTTTGTTCACGTTGTAATATTACAAAATATGATTATTTTTATTATTAATAAAAAGTTACTAAAATGCCAAAAATGAAAAAATGAAGCCTGATTTCTGCATCAGAAGCTTCCTAGAACAACATCTAAAAGGTTGATTTTTTTTTTTTTTTTTGCATTTTTTTTTAATATTTGGGCTATTGGGAGTTAAAGTGGTGTGAAGGATCCACAGTCTTAGTTAAAGTGGTGTGAAGGATCTTAGTTAAAGTGATGTCAAGTTGGGCGATCCTTTCAGCTTTACCTTTGCTGTCATATAGAGTTAGAACAGGTATTAGAGAGAATTCTGTTTTTAGACATGGTCATTATTCAACATTATAAACATGTCTCACAATACGTAGTGTATCATAGCCTCTGCATCCTGATAGGTATCGTATTATGAGGTAGCAGGATATACTAAGCCCTAATGCACTTAATCTGAAACTGATGATGTGAAAACACAGAAACAAGTTCTGCGACACCAGTGTAGTCCCCCACAAAAGTTTTCCTGATGTGCCCTGGTGTTGCAGACTTTGTTTCTGTTTTTTGGCCTATGGTCATCCTCATAGATTCATATTGTCGCATTATATGTTTATTACAATGATTAGGAAAGAACCATATAAAAAGATTGTTCATGTGTGCCAACGTGTCACCAGGTCAGACATGTGGCATGAGAAGAGGTTAGAAACTCATTGAGATGGGCCATGGTGGTCTTTATCAATTTATATTGTGACAAGGTTCTTGTGTTTATTGCAAAAGTCAGATAACAACTGTTGAATAAGGTTATCCATGTGTCCAAAGTTCTACTAGGTCAGATGGGTGGCATGAGAAAAGACACTCGCCTTGTGCATGTTTTTTTTTTTTTACAACATTCATGCATGTGATTTTAAACAGATGGTCCATGGTGGTCTTCCTGGATTCATAACATTCTATAATTTGCAATGTGACATACAGTAGCTGTGGTGTTTATTACAATGGTCAGAAAGGAACCATAAAAAAGACTGATTGTAAGTCCATAAAGTTCCAAAGATTCTCATTTGTTTCAATGTCATACATTTGCAAATAAAGGGACAATCTATACTGGCATTCTCTGGTTTCAATTTCAAGTCCGCTGTGAAGAACATGGACACTGGTACCAACATGGTTGTGTGTCTCATTACACTCTCATGTGATACTTACACAAAGCATACTGTACATGCATGGCAAATACCTTGAACTCAGATCGACACTGGCATCGTATTACAAAGAAAAGGCAAGACCTTTATAACTCTGTATTAAACAACCCTGTGTGAAAAAGGTGATGGAAAAACAGTTATATTGTTCTAACGCCGATTTTGTTGCACAAAGTTAATTCACCTGCTAGAGCTGGATTTGCAGGAGGTAATTCAACATTAATGTGATGGAAAAGCGTTAAAGCGATATACGAAAGTCACGCAGCCGCAGAATGTATGTATGGACTTAGGTTGAGAGTTTGAATATCTGATGACAGTTTACTTTGAGGTTGATTTTGTGGCTGGCGCATTTTGTTTTTTATTCCCTGTGTTCTAATCAGAGATTGCTGGTTATGACATGTATTTATTTCACTAGAATCGTTCTGTTAATGTAAAACCTTTTTGATGCTTCTTATGTCACTCCCCAAGAGTTAATTCACTACAGTATCTGATGTAAAAAGAACTATAGTTGATGATACAGTTGACAGTTTGACATGACTGTACAGTTCAAATAGTTTAATAGTTAAATTATTTAATTGTAAAGTCTTGTAGTGAGGACTTTTATTTTGAAACAGTTGTAGGCACAGGAAACAGTTGGCTGAAGACACAGTTGATGAAAACTGACAGTTTGAATGGCTCAATAGTTAAAGAGTAGTTTAAATAGTTAAAGGGGAACTTCCATTGTTATTTTTATTCATATTTCTGTGTTGCCACTATGGTTGAATGTATTGTGCGTCATTTCTGTGAAAAATTATGTCCTAGATCTCTTGTTTGACGCTGTTTTCTGTAAGCTATAACAGGTCTAATGGTTGAACTCCTGGCTTTTCTGGTGTGCCTCGTGAATATCCATGACGTGTTAATAAGGCACCTCTGATTGGGAAAATTCGCTGTCTTTCGCTCACCTAGCTTCTGTCCACTGTTCTTCCTTTGGGATGTGGGCTTGCCATACATGGCTCTGGGCGGGGCTTACGACCTAGTGACGTAGATAGGTTAGCGTTTCATTTTGGTTAGCTCGACCCTTCAATGACCAGTATAACCATGAGGGTCGAATTTCACGTCTTGGAATGCTGCGTGCATATACTGCTTGTTGTGACCCACCACATTGTAGAGCTACTAAAAGTGTTTTTTGACGGAAGGACCCCTTTAAATTATTGAACAGTGGAATATTGCAGTACGTACTTTTATTTTGAAACAGTTGTGGGCAGAGGAAACAGCTGAACAGCATATGTAGTTCCAGAGAGCTGGATTGTAGGCCTATGCTTAAAGCCTGAGACAGTTCCATTGCTGCAGCTGGTGTGAACACCTGGTGGAAATTCTGATTCGTTTTAAATTAATTTCAGCCAGAAAGACTCGGAGAAGGAGTACGTTTTAAGCGATTTAATAAAACAGAATTTAACAATATTTTAGTGGAAGTAGATGATCTTTGGCGTAGGTCCTGTCATCGGCCCGGGTCTTGGGTTAAAGGATCCGTCAGATCCTGCTGCAGCCATGTAGTAGGGACCAGAGATACCCCCGGGCGTATGGGAAGACGAGGACCAAACTGGTGGTGGTGGGGATGGAGGAGGGGACTTTGCTTACGTCGATACCTGAAGCAGCGAGAGAGGTGAGTTAGACAGGTCATTATAGGGCAGGTGGCGGCCTCTGATTGGCCGAAGGGTATAGCGCTTCCGTGACATAAGAGTCTTCCTGGCTGAACTTGCGCAGGCTTACATATCTCAAATATATAAATGTTACAAAAAATAAGTTACCGGTACCGGTAATAATTGCCCAGTATAAGATCTACACGCAATAAGTTTGAGTTGCAGGAGTTGAGTTGCAGGAGGTGTACTCTCATGCGTCCGGGAGTCGCTTTTCAAATGCGGGAGACTCCCGGAGGTTGGGGGGAGACTTACTTGGGATGCCTGTAATAATAATACCTGCAGCCACGGTTGGGTTGGGTGACACAACAGGCGGCTCCCTCCTCCTCCTCCGTCTGAAGTGATTTGGCGGATAGACCTGTGCGGATAATTCATGACCGCTGACTAATGGCGAGATCTAATCTGAGGGAGAGAGGGAGCCCGGAGAATCCCGCCATGCACGCGCCACACGAGTGTCAATGCCATTTGATGGCTCATGTTCCATTAATTTCCACCGTGTAATTAATTCATGATTATACTGGGACAGACGAGGTGGGGAGCACTTTTTCCCAGGAGGCAGTGCGGCCCTTTCAAAACCGATGAGTACCCGAATATCAGTTAGTCAGTCCAATAAACCATAATTTCTCTTTTTCTTTATGAGTTGTAGGCTGTGAGTGATCTTTGGGGAAATCTATCCTTGAGTACCTTTGTTTTGGTCTGCCCTCCTAGGATTCTTTCATTGAGGTGAATAATTTAATTCTTACTCTCAGCTGTAAGTGTAAGTTATTGGTCTGGATAATTCTTCATTAGGAGTGCTGGAGGAGGCAGGTGGATGAGGGTTAGTCGTGGTATTTCCTGTTTATGTGTCACTCTGTGATTGCATCACATTCCTGACCCCTGTCATTATACTGGGGCGGAAATGTGAGAATTAGTAATACTTTATTTTAGCACAGTGCCTGTTAGAGTGTGTCTAAATCATGAAGTACAGTGTAACAAAGTGTGTAACAATATGTAAGCCTAACATTATGTTTTTACACAATGCACCTTAGGGTTAGGGTAGGATTAGGGTTAGTGTTAGGTATGCACAGTGTAAGTACATAATGTTATATGTTTTTAATAGGCCATTTAAAATAAAGCATTACTGAGCTTTCTGATTAAATTCATAACCTATACAGAACTCACAGACTTTTTGCGTTGCAATATAAACCAATATAAACTATATAACAATATAAAAAGATGGAAAAACATGCATAGGTTCTAACCTACCCATGTCTTGGAAATCATCTACGTGTTCAGTTGCAGGCAACTGGACTTCCTTTTTTATGATGCATCATCTCTCATGGGAATAGCTTCTTCTTCTAGGAACTGATGATGAAGTCTCAGTGGGTTAACCTCCAGTGGGATGACACAGTTGGGATACCTGGGACTCCGCCTTTAGTTCTTAGAACGGAAAAATCCTTTTTAGGTTGAGAAGGGCAATGTGTTCACCTGGAAAAAGAAGTCTAGTTGCCAATACAACTCAACACCTGTGGTTGAAGGTGAAAAAAAGTCCTACCCTATCAGTTCTACCTGCGTGCTTCAAAGGTAAGATGACTTCACTAATTGCCTCACCTACCTAAATCAGGTGTTGCACTAATTAGAACCAGCTGGTTTAGTCTCTAGATGGAACAAACGCATCTCTGTTGAAAACAAGTAGCACAAAAAAAAAACCAAATCATGTATCATATAATACCAAATTCTTAGAAATAAGACCGCAAGGCTCAAGTATTAAAAACAAATACATCTTAGATTAACCTCAGACTGATCTAAATGTTGGGGTTTTCTGCACTGTTTAGATAAAGGCATCCAGAATTATTATTTTACTTTTGGCTAAAATTGACCAAGTATGGTCCATAGATCAAAAATCAAAACTGTTGTCGTAAATCCGAGGAAATTAATTGAAATTTGGAGCACATATGTGTTTTGCTAGGTATTTCTTCTAATATCAGGTAATTCTTATTAGCACAACTCTTTATGTATGCATTTATATGCGCTAATTAGTGAAATCACCTATTTTAAGTCTACAGGTATAATCAACATGTGGTAGGAGGATTTTTTTTGAAGCCAGGTGTCCCAACCTTTGTATAAGAGGGGTCAGACAAGAGTCAGGTAAAGGACGAAGATGTTGTAGGCCTACTAACTAAAATGTACAAATGATTACATATGAATGTTAGCTGCTTTGTGCATGATCACAGTCTCACTACTATACTGCTACCTGGGCTTTGTGTTTATTTTGTATCCTTTGACGTTAACTTTTATTGAACATTATACCTACAAGGATCACTGAAACTAGTGAGGTGAAAAAAATCCTAACTACTACATTGCTACATTACTACTACATTGCAAAAAATCTTTACTAATGCATTACAACTTGGTCAGGCTGTTTTGGAAAAAAACACTTGAGATGGGAGGAGCCTTTGACAGGGTTAAATAAATGGGTGTTGGAACATGTTTGTTCCAGGAAAGATTACCTCTGTCTTGTTTGGCAGACTTGGTCAAGTTTACTTTGGCAAGAAGAGCTACAGGACGCAGGCGCTATGGGTGTACTACAATAACAGAAGGTCAAGAGTTTATAGCCAAAACAGAAGAATAGTCTCGAGTCAGAAGTAAAGTAGAAAATTATATAATCTAAATGAAAGAAAATACCATACATTAGATACTATACAATCAACGATAGCTCCTACACATGGGGATCTGTAACAATGAAGTAAACAAAATCCTCAAGTTACAGTTCCCTTTACAGGTTGGATATGAATGCAGCTGAGCTGCACCATGCATGGACATGGAGATACTGTATTGCTGATTCAGATACCTGTATACATTCATGTTTGAACTCTGTGGTTTCCATGCATGGACGGGTCGAACAATGGGTATGGAAAACATGGGCATGAAAAACGTAGCTTGAATTATTGATAATAAGTCCATGGTGAGACGTACAATAGACAATGATGAGAGAGCTCCGGATTCTTTCTGAAGTTTACCCCCACTAAGCAAGGCCTCTGATTGAACTTATCAGGTGGGAAAGAGAGAGACTACATACAACCTCCCCTTTACACATTTCACGTAATAGAATAGCAAGGATTCATTTTCATCATTCCTTTTAACACTGATAATCTTACACAGAACATGTTGTTATCATCTGAATCTGTATCATGGGCCTCAATAGGTCTTTTTCACTGTGGCACCTGTCCCAGTAAAAATCAGCTATGCCCAGTAATTTGTTTTAAAGAGTTTAGTAACAAACTAGTTTCTTTGGCAGCTTAATTAAGATTAACAGTAGGCTGTAGCAAAAGTTTGCATTTCTAAGTTCTATCACCTCTACTTTTTAACTAATCTTCTGATTGGTCTGGGACATTCTCACAGACATTCCATTCTAGACTTTCAAACTTTAACGTGCGTCCAGTTGAGTGCACGTTTTTGGAGAGATAAGGTGGGGTAGCGTGAAGTTTCTGCAACGAAAGTATATACACCATTGTAAGGAACCCATTCTTCGACATGGACTTAAATAGTATTGAATTACTTCTCTAAATGGATATCAGGAAACCGTGACGGGTAGGATTATTGTTGTATGTAGTCGGCGATAACTAGCCAGCTAATCAGGGCCTGGTCACTAATATTCATACATTCAGCATCAGCATGATGCATGAAAACCCCCATCAGGGCTCACTGCAATAATTAATATTGGCTGGCCATCGACTGTATTCATTCTGCACAGGAATTGAGGAAGAGGACTAAGCTGTTTTTGGCAATTTAACGGGCACTCCTCAAGGACAGTGCCATTGCACAGTCACTGTCTAGAATAGATAAAGGTGTCCAGGGCTATTACTTTCTAATGTTGGCTACAACTGACTGAGTGGGCATAGTTAATCCATAGATCAAGGAAATGTCCTCAATCTCAAAAAAAATATTGCTCCCTCCTCTCCTAACATTGTGTGTGTGTGTGTGTGTGTGTGTGTGTGTGTGTGTGTGGCTGAGGGGGACAGTGCCTAATTCATAGTAACGTCTCTGGTCTATATCGGGTGACTGTACCAATGTGATACAATTTGTCTCAACGACATCATGTTTATTTATTTATTTATTTATTTTTTGATAAAATGGTGTGAGTGACAGCAAGAAATTGTATCCAGCTTCATCACAAGTGTTTGCAACATGAACTCTGAGTGGCCTGGAGAAATTCCAATAAAGCATAGTCTTGTGTTTTGTTAATGAAGCAACTAATTTGATTGAAAAAGGCATACCCCTTGCGCAGTTTTGACTCATGTTAGACAAAACTACAAAATAAAAAAATAAAATGTGTGCTGCCTGCTGACTAAGTGTTGAGGGAGTTCCTTTTAAGGGGAGGTCTGATGAAGAAATAGTTGTGCTCAAGTGCGCATATAATTCACACACTACGGTAAGGGCTCGGCATTTCTGACGTCATGGTTTGTATTTGTAAAACCTCCCGGGTCCAAATCTGATTCAAGAAGAATACTTACACCAGCGTAACCAACTCCGCAGGGATGCCCGAGGAGTGTCATCCGCGTTTAGTTACTTAACATAGAACCCTGGGGCAAGTTGAAGCAGAGGACAACGTTTGACAAACCGGATATAGCACTTGTTGCAACCTCGTCGGTTAAGTGAAGAAGATATGGCTCAGGCCAATATTTCGGTAACGGAAAGTCAGTTTAGATGTCCAATTTGCTTGGACATATTAAACGACCCGGTGTCTATACCGTGCGGGCACACGTACTGTATGGTCTGCATGAACAGTTACTGGGACCAAGCGGAATCGGGCCCATATAGCTGCCCCCAGTGCCGAGAAACGTTCAGTCCACGACCGGTTTTGCGCAGGAACACTGTCCTAGCAGAAGTGGTAGAAAAACTGAAGGTAAACGACGCCCTGAGCTCCACCGCGCCCGAGCTCTACCGAGGCGGAGTGGGCGACGTTCCCTGTGACTTCTGTCCTATCGACGGCAAGCTAAAAGCGGTCAAGTCGTGTTTGGCATGCTTAGCCTCCTACTGCGAGCTGCACGTCGCCCCACACCGAGAAGTGGGAACGCTCCGGCGGCATAAGTTGGTTGCCGCGATAGATAACCTCGCCGACAGGCTATGTGCTCAGCACAGGCTTGGTTTGGAGGGCGGCGGCTCCGATACGGACGCGTCCGAGTGGAGCGGGGACTGTCTGCTTTGCGAATCTGACCAGGAGGAGTTGCATCACATAGACACGCAAAGAGCCAGGAGGCAGGTGGGTCACCGCAGCGATTCATTCTTTTATGTATTTATTTGTACTGTTTTTCTTGCTGGGGTGTTGTTGTTGTTGTTATTGCCCCCGTTTGGGGGATTCCCACTCGTTTGTGTGTTACGTCAGTCGTAATGTGTCATGTGGCTGGAGCATCGCCTGATCTGCGCTCCTTGGATGGGAGTAAGGATGCCTGCTATCAGGGGCTGGGGTGTGTGTGGGAGTGAGCGAGGGAGGGAGTGTGGGGTGACCTCTGTTTGTAAGACGGTGCTCTGAAGGTCGTGCTGTTTACAGCCATTGCTGAGAGCTCCAAGTACCAGGTATCTATTGGAAACCCTTGCATCAGGTATAGGTGAAAATGTATGATGTTGTTACAATGTCATAAAATATGATTTATTACCAAGGACATTTTCTGAAATCGTATCAGTGTTAAAGCTTTTATTGCAGTGCCCATTTATTAAGCTTCCCCTGACACAGGTTTATGCAGTGCCTGTGCAATAGCTACACTATCTCCTCTAATGGCAGTAGCAGACTGATTAAAAACAGAAAGAAATGAAGAAAGAATTTAATTAAAAGCACCACACACAGCCCTGTTCCCCAAATCGAGCAAGTCCTGTAGATGCCACTGAACTGTGGTATCTACGAAAGTGGTGAGTATCTATGCAAAACCTTCCATCAGGTGAAGGTGAAAATGTATAATCTTGTTACAATGTGATAACATATGATTGATTGCTAATAAATATTCTGAAATCCTATCAATGTTATAGCTTAATGCAATAGTCATTTACCACACTTCCTCCTGTAACTGCAGTAGCAAACTGATTTAAAAAAAAAGAACATAAAAGAAAAAAAAGATTTTCATTGAAAGCACCACACACACACAGCTCCTGTTCCCCCAAAATCAAGCCCATGCTGTGGATGCCACTGAACTGAACTGTGGGGCCATGTTTTGTGTCTGTGGCACCTCCAGGCTCAGCTGCAGGACTCACAGAGGACGGTGCAGCTGCGGATACGCAATGGCGAGCGGGAGCTGGAGGAGTGCCAACAGACCCTGGAGTCCCTCAAGGTGAGAGTGGACAGGACTGGACAGGAACCGAAGCGGAAAGCAGCCGGGGTGGTGGGGGAGGTGGTGTTGGGGATGGGCAGGGGGAGATAGTGGATGCTGCCGCTGCTGTTACTGCTTGCTTCCTTGCTATCTCAGAGTCCTTTTTTTGGTCGTTAGAAAAGTCAGGAGTGCGGTTTGGTCGCAGTGGTGAAGTGATGAGGCTCCCGTGCAGACGTTTCCTTTCCGATGTCATTTGATCTGGAAGAAGTATAGAAGAAGGTCAAGGCTGGATTAAAGTGTTACTGTTATAGCAGTTGATTGGCAAACAAACCTTTCCAGCTGGGCTTAGAGTTCATTTAATCCTGCTGAAGGATAGTAATAATGCATCAATTACATAATCGGTTACCTCAAATAAATAATTTGTCATTTCACTGCTGATATTGGCATAATGATATAGATGGTGTGAGAAATCTGTAGTAAACACTGTTACTCCTTAATGTTAGACCTAAATAATGTGTTCTTCTAATGAAAGACAACGTTTTTGAGTTCCAAAAAATAGGGTTTCATACAGTCCGTATATGTATGAACTGTTAACTGAAGCAGATACAAAAAGAGCTCCTGTATCACAGACCCTCTCAGCAGCACTTAGTGTCCATTACTGTAGTGTATACAGAAATGAAAAATCGAATATTGACACAGTTCCAGGTCTCTAGCGCTTGCATTTGGATTTGGTTTATGCTGACAAAAATACAGACCCAGCAAATGAAGATCCTTTCTGTCTGATATGGTTGTGTTGTGGCAAGAGTACGATGAGGAGAAATCTAGTCAAACTATTTTCTCCCTCTATCCTGGCTCTCCCCCGTTGTGCAGTTTAGCTGTAGCAGGAGCAAGTTTTACCCTGACAATTTTTTTCTATTCTGAATGTTGATGGGTGAGCACTTAATCAGAGGCAATTTAAGAAAGAAAAACAGCACTGTAAAGGCATCTGATGAATGAAGAACATGGTGGGCCGGGCGGCTCTTGTCCTTCCAATTAGTCAGTGGCACATTTTGTGCACAAACTCATAATAATGTTTTCCACTAAAACAGCTTGAGGGCTTGAGGCACTGTTGTTCACCTACTTAAAGAAAAGGAGAGAGAGAGAGAGAGAGAAAGAGAGAGAGAGAAAAAGAAAGGAAGAGCTAGAGAGAGAAATCTACTTGTTTTTTAAGGGAACATTACCATCACTCACAGGAGAGAGAGAAAGATATAGAGAGAAAGAGGGAAAGAGAAAGAAAGAAAGAAAGGAGAGAGAGGAAGAGAGAAGAAATGAACTAGGTTCATTGACAAAACATCATACACAATTAAGTCCAGTAATTAAATCAGTACCCGCGCTCACAACGACGCCATTGTTTAAAACAATTACAGTCACCATTGTCGGAGCCAGCAGCAGTTACTTAGATGCCAGGAACAAAAAAAAAAAACATTTTTATTCATCAGTTACTCACTGAGGGCTCCCAACAGTTGGTGCATTTGTCTGATGGAGACAAATCCTATTGGCTTCCTGCCCTGGAGCTCAGTGTGTGTGTGTGTGTGTGTGTGTGTGTGTGTGTGTGTGGTGTGTGTGCGTGTGTGTGTGTGTGTGTGTGTGTGTGTGTGTCTGTGTGTGTGTGTGTGTGTGTGTGTGTGTGTTTGTGTGTGTGTATGGGGGGGGATATAATCCAGGAAAGGGCTTTTGGACCTCTGCTGTACAACACAGCTGTGGGGTTCTTGAGTGAGAAGCCTCACCTGTTCACTAAAGGCTGTTTCCAAAATGCTCACTCATTCACTACTACACAGTGCAGTACTATACGGGGTGTGAGTGACTTTGTTTTTTTGTTCCCTACATACAAAGTGCACTGTATAGTGAACGAGGAAACATTTATGATTTAGCAAAAGGGCTACACAGTTTTGGGGGGAAAAAAGGTCTGAATGCGATTATGTTTCCAAAAGATGTTGTGATCGATTTGCAGTGCAATTTTTGAAAGTCGAGATTCAGTAAAAATGTTTCATTTTGCATGAATTGGTGGCACTTGTGATTGGCGAGCATACCTAGTAATGAAAGACTGAGCACCACCTGATAGCTG